>UELX01003795.1:0-21209 GCA_900480035.1 Eupelmus urozonus
TCCTCGGCCAGCTCAGCGCGCGATCGACGCCATCTTGGCGAGCAACACGAGGTAAGCCTGCAGGCATTTCTCTTGCAACTGAGTGCACGTGAGCACGGGCTCGCGGCCGCACACTCAGCTGTGCGCGCGTACATTGTAAGCTGTGTCCTCCACTCAAAAGTGGAGGTGATAATCCCCCTGTCGCAACGTGAGCAAGAGGAGCGCGCGAGTGTGTGTGTGCGCGCGTGCGATAGGGACCGTGACGTCACGGCCACGCGAGAGCATTCGCTCCTACGCCGGAGAGCAGCCATAGGCGCGGTGTAGGCACAAGAGCGGGTGAGCGCGCGCAGCGCATAAGCAAGAGAGAGAGAGAGAGAGAGAGAGAGAGAGAGAGAGAGAGAGAGAGAGAGAGAGAGAGAGAAAGAAAGAGATAGAGATATCATCGCCGGAGGGAGAGCCGCCCGAATTGAAAGAACAAAGGAACTCGATGACAAAACGTACGGGATGCCTTCTATCTGTACCCTGACCCATCTAGATGCTGCTGCTGCCTTTTTGCCATACTCACCTTTTAGCCCGCTCATCCCCCTTTTTTGTTCCGCCCGTTCAATTTCTACGGGTGTATGTATGCGTGTATGTGAGTGTGTGTGCGTGAATGTGTATATGTGTGCGTGTATGTGCATGTGTGTGTGTATATGCATGTGTATGTGTGTGTGTGTGTGCATGTGTGTGCGCGCGCGTGTGTGTGTGTTTGTGTGTGTGTGTGTGTGTGTGTGTGTATGTGTGTGCGTGCGGGCATGTGTACAACCGAATCGTATATTGCGAGTTTCGTTTTGCTTTATTCGTTCATTACTGGCCTCTCGCCGTCAGTCTCAATGTTTCCCTCGTCAGAGGGCTGGCCGTGCTGCTCTGTGTGTGGGTGTGTATGCGCGCTGGAAAAATGGCGTTGAAAAATTCAATGGAGAGAATGGCTTTTTGCGCGCGCGCGCGCGCCCGTTATTGCAGAGCGGGAAATGCGTTTTGTACGAGGAGAAAATAATGGAACGAAGGGGAGATTGGTAGAGCGCGTATTTGATTATGGCTCGTTTGGTGAATAGGGTGGATAATGGGCCGCGGTTATACTTATGAATAAGAGTGAAGATAATGGAAGCGAATATCTCGGCTTTGCTTTTTCGGAAATATGGTTGCTACTTTTTTTTTGGTTTAATTATTGTCGTGTGATTTTCGTTAATTTTTTTCAATGATAGCGAATTTTTTCGCGTCTGCGCTGTTTGAGCGTATTAAATATACACGTCTGACCAAACTCGCCTTTTTCTACTTCGATTTGCTTTAACCGTATTTTTTCAGCAGTTTCGCGAAACTGCTCTTTTATTTTTATTTTTATGTTTATCTTTATGCTGTTCATAAATTTATTTATAGTGTTAATGAAAATACTTTGCATTTTATACTTTTTCAAAGCGCAATTACCTCGCAAATAGTCGTCTTCTATTTACGACAATTTTATTTTTCTACCCTAAGGCACGGTTAGTAATCCTATTTAACTCCCGCAAGAAAATGCCTTATTCAAATCGATCTATTTAATCGTTTATTTATCTCAATTAAACTGTCTCAAATAAAAAATAAAATAAAAGAAATCACATCAATACCATCCACCATCAGCGCACCTATCAACGCCCCCACATTAAAACCGTCTCTTTGACAATTCAGCATTTACAAAGGTCAAACCTAAGCAATTGCACTCCACTCTTTACACCACACACACCCTCACAACCACCTATCCCAACAACCCACTAGCCCAACCCAAATCTCCGTCCTCCCCAAAAATTCAACAAACCCCCCTCGCCATCCACAAAAATTCTCCACTTACCCTCCCTCCTCTTCCCGAACAATGGCCCACTCGTCGTCCATAACACGCAGAGCGCGCAACAATTTCCATACAAGCCTACACACACACACACCCTCTCGCCACCCTCCAGCCTGTGCAGGCAGTATTCCGCAGTCGGGCCGCCGCGGTAATTGGGTCATCCACCCTCCGCGCGCGCGTGCGACCATCGTCCGCGCTGCGCGCGCGCTAGCGCCTCTCATCGACCGACGGTAGGAGGGGGGGACAGGCAGTTTGCTTATGGGGGTGGAGTGAGCGAGGCCAGTGTGTATACACACACGCCCGCGCGCGTACACGCAGCTTTCTTCCCAGAGTAATCTCGCTCTCGCCCTACTCTTTGTCTCGGCTGCGCGCTGTCGTCTCATCGAGATTGATTGCACGTAGCGGCGTTTAGCGCGTATGTGTACCCTTTGCTCTTGCAGCCTCCGATTTTTTTTTTCTGTAGGAGAGCCGAATTTGCGGGGTGAGGCTTTTCTTTATGTAGCGGCACTTTGACTCTCCGCGCTCTCGTTTCTACAGCGCGGGCTGAGTATACAGCGCTCCCTTTTCCGCGTTCGTCGATACTCGCCGCCGGGGAGCTAATCAATGCGAACGCTAGTTCAGCGCGAACCCTTGCGTTTTTATGGATTTTCGCGAGCTCCCACGAAACTTTGTTCCCCCGAAAACAGAGGGTATAGGGTTAAGTCCGGCCGTTAAGAAGGATACTCACGCGCTCGCGCGATTTAGGGAGCGCTCCTTGGCTTTTCAGCGCTCGCTAAATTATTGAATGTCCGCAAGTCGAGGTCCTGATAAATATACAGCGGCCGGCCCTTCGCCTGCGAAATTGAGAAAGTTCGCTTACATTTTTTACGCGGGCTCTTAAACTTTTTAACGCACTTAACGCAGCCGGCAAGTTTGCGAATCTTGAATTAAGATATTTCTTTTATAGACGCTTACCTCTTGTTACCTCGGTACTTCGCGAGTTCGCGTCCGCGGCGACTTTTTCTTCGAAAGATTTTAATGAACCAAGATTTCGACTGTAATTACGGAAATCAAGCGACGCGACTGCCTAAGTGTATTTTTGGAGCGGCGACCGTCGCTTCTTATTAGAATCGAAAAGAGGTCGCGCCGGCACGGTTATAGCCGCCGCGAAAACTCATCGGACTAAAAGGGATTGAAGGCGAAAAAAAAAATAATCGCCCGCTGGGTACACGTGCACACAAAGCCGGAATATTCAAATCGTCGGTAAAGGGAATTCGTAAAGGGAGGGAGAGATAAAAATCAAATTAAAAAAAAAGAAAGAAACGAGCGGCCCGGAATTAAACGCTAGTGTACACACGTAACCGTGGGAGTTTGGTGAAGGGGTACGTTAGATTAGCGGCTTATGGGACGTAAAGCTTGCTTTAATACTTGTTGAAGGAGGGGGGGGGGGCGGTATGTATCGTCATTTATTTCATGAGATAAGTTTAGACTTGATGGGAGAGTGAGAGGAGTTTAACCCGTTCTTCTTTTTTACTTCTGGCTGTGTTTGAATAATCTTGATAAGGTGTACGATTCCTGGAGCGTTTCAGCTTTTTATCATTGATTTTTCCGACTCTCTGCCTCTGGCGAGTTTCGTGCTGGATTTTGGCGAGAAAGAGAGGAAAAAAGTTTGTGCAAGAAGAGGAAGAGCAAAAACGAAATATTAAACGCCGAATAAATTATCTTCGCTGTAAATCCCGTGTAAGCGTGCTTCTTCTTTTTACCAGCGGGGATCACTGAAAATGCCCCTCGTAAAACTTCATTTTTATTATGAATTTTTTAAGTTATTGTCGCGCGGTAATTTTTCGCATATTATTTGGAATTTTAATGATATGACCCGACCTGCATTTGACGTTCAAAGCCTTTATTTCACGTAGATACTATATTATCTCAAAACGATCGATAATGAAAAATGAAAAAAACATATACGTAGCCCAAAAATTCTGAGAATAAAAAGAATTTTGAATTCTCCGCTCCGGACGATACATCGATTTTTAAAAACTCTCTTCTTATTTTCACGATAAAATCTGATAGACCCAACTTCCCTTTAATTAGAATACGGCAGTAAAATTTTCGAACAAAAAATTCTAATACCGTACAAAACTTCCGTAATATAAGTCGATAAAATTTTATCTCCAATTTTTCACTCTCAGAAAATACACAGCAGCGCCCGAGCTGCATTCTTGCGGCTCGCAAAAAAAAATCATCACTAGATATTTTAATTAAGTTTCCTCTCTCGCTCACGGCCCCGCGGATTCTCGCAAATATTTTCCTCTTTTACGCTCTGTAAATAATGTAACGAGAGCTTAGTTAGCGAACGCTGCAGCAGTAGCAGAGCCGGCGTCTATGTGTAGTTATTTATGCGCGGTAGCCTTTGCCGAGCTCGCTTCATGTCCAGTTACGTTTATGAATAAACATCAGCTTTCCCTGCGCGTATACACACGCCTTGGGGGGTAGGAAAAAAAGAAGCGCGGAGAAAAGCGCCGGAATTGAGAGAATCCGTGAAAATCATTTTTCATATTTTACAAATGTGAGAGGCGAGCCGCGACTGCGGGATAAAGCCGGTGGGCGTCGCGCGCGCGAAAATTCGAGATCCCCGCGCTGAAATAACGCAGAAAAGTGGAAAGGAGAAATTTCCGGGAGGGGATGGAGAGGGGCGCAATTTCGTGCGCGCGCGGCCTGGCTTTATTTGATTTTCGGGAGAGAAGAGAGAAATAGTGAGGAGGCCGCGTAAAAGCTGTAAATTCCTCAGGCTAAATTGCTAAATATTTTACAATCCGAAGCACTTTGCATATATTTTGCGGGGGAGGGAATGCGTTCGGTTGTTTTCGTGGGTTGGAGAGACTGGATTTTTTTTCCGGGCGCGCGCGTTGCTGGAGCAAATAAAGTTTTAAGGCTGCGAGTAAGTTTTGCGTTGGGTGAATTATGTTTTTGAATATAAGACCTATGGATTTCGATTTTCTGTATTGTTTTTTTATTTGTATATGCGATGCGAATAGCTAATAATTCATGCTTATCGTAACTTTGAAAAGATGAATAAATTTTGTTAAATGTTTTTACTTAAGTTGCTCTAGAGATTTGAATTTATGAGTTTCTTGATTTTTTTTATGGTACCCTAAACAAGCCTTTTGAGGACGGTTCAAGGATGCAAAATAAAAAAAATATGTGGGGTAAAGTAAAGTAAGTGCGGTCAGGGTGGGGTAAAGGTAATGTCTGACGCAGCGGTTGATATTTACTACTAAATTTTACGCATGTGCATATTTAGTTCGTCGACATTGGTAAAGAAATACGTAAGCGACCACCTGATCGTTTACTAGGATATTTTTATGAACTTTCATTAAGTTCAATTTTATTTTAGCTTTAACATTTATTAATTTTTATTCTTTTCATATTAAAATTAAATTTATTCAGCATAATTTGGCATGTTATTAAGTAATTTAAACTAATACACACTTACTTTTAATAACTTACTTTGGATCTATAATCAAGCACAATTTGAGAAAAAAATTTCTTTTGAAAATATTTTATTTCGGCTAAAGCAATAAGTTCTTTATTGCATATTATTTCTTGTTTTGTGTATCTCTATTAATAAAACGCAAAACATTCTAAATAAATTAAAAAAATTTGTATGAACAATTCCAATTTTTCATTAGTTTTATTATGTTTGCAATAATTATTACTTTAAAATACAATAAAAATATTTATGTAACTTTCTAATTTTCTTTCCAATTCCAAAAAGTTTCTCTTAAAGCAGTATCCGAGGTCTAACATACAAACCGAAAGTAAAGAAAGACAAATTTTTATCAGTTTAAATTACTTAAAAACATGTCAAGTTATAGTAAATAATTTTACTTTTAAACTTCAGATTACAAAAAATTCAATTTATAATAAGAAATATATCACTGACTGTTTTCATCTTTTAACTCAGTCTTACCACATTGAGAATAAAATCAGTCCTAGTGATAAAAATCTTTCACATATCTTCAAGCACACTTCCAAATATACGTTTTCTTTAATCCACCTCATCCGCCGTCCGACCGAAAAATACATTTTTCCCGTGCCCGTTCACATAAACATATTTCCACGCGTACAGACTCACCAATTCCTCCATGAATTCCCAACCCGAAATTACAAAAACACCACCAACCCATAACTTCTTAACTTTCGCATCAAAACACGTTAATTCCCAAACCTCCGCGCAATCATACCCCGCGATCTCAAATCACTCCGATAAAATCAATCGCCTCCAATCGTCCCGTTAAAAATCGACGCTTCAGCGTATCAACCTAATCCAGAAAAGTTTCCGCGTCAGATAAAACCGAGCCCCAGATAAGGAAAGCTCTCCTGCATAAAAGCCATCTCGCTCGTTCCGCCATAACCGTTCTCCTCTCTCTTTCTAAACGTCGATTAAAAATCACCGGAAATTGCAAGGAAACGAGGAAAAAAAAAATCCTCGAACTCAAGGGTGCTCGGATTAACGATTCCAGAGCGAGATAAGCCAAGTCAGGCGGGGATTGTATCGCCGCGGGCGGTGAAGTAGGCCCCAGCCGCAGGTAGGAAAACGCGCGCGCCGGCGCGCAGGGTGAAGCTCTTTCTCTCTCTCTCTCTCTCGTTAGATCGATATACGCGGCGCGCACGCGGCTCTCTGCCCCGCTGCTACTACCCCTAACAAAGTAGTTCACGACAGAAGTTAACGGGCTGTGAAAACGAGGCAATCCCCGCGACACGATATATATCCTCCTCCTCCCCCCCGTCGGAGGAGAGTAAAAACACGCGCGTCATCGTGGTTTTAGTGCGAGCGACAAGTGCGGACCGAGGGACGGCCTCCTGTGTTTTTGCGGGCTCCGCTGATGCGAAAACTCCTCTAGGGAAGGGACAGTCCTGTCTAACGCGACGTGTGAGCTTTCTCCTTTAAAGTCCCGATGCAAGCTCGTTTCGGCAGCGCTGACGGATGCGATGGTTATACGCCGCGTCGGGCTTGGATGAACTCAAGTTTACGAGAGCGGAAAATAAGCGAGCAGTGGATGTCGTAAATAAAGCGCCGGGGATGCGTGTCCTCTGCGCGAGGGCTAACGAGCGGCGCGCGCTCGTTATTGGATTGCTGCAAGCTCTCGGCTGTATTTTTGCCGCTTTGGGATATGCTGGCTCGGGTGCTTGCAGCTCGCGCTTCGCGGGGAGGTTGTTTGGCGCGTGTTTTGACCGATTGTTGGAGGATGTTGATGTTTGTGAGCTATGACGGGTTGCGAAAGTTAACTTTTTTTTTTAGTTTGTTTTTTCGTAACGGTGTTTTGGGAGTTGTCGCTTTGCTGGGGATGGGACAGGGAGACGGGTGAGCGGTTGTTAAAATTGAGTGGTTTGTGAAAAGTTTCGTTTTTTATTTTAGGCGACGAGGAAAGAGTTAATCAATTAGTTTTTGACGAGGAGTTTGTGAATTTCAACGGTGACTCTAGTTTTCTAGGTCACTATGAAATAATTTTGCGCGGAATTTTTATCCGGGATTAAATTGACGGTATATTATGAAGATCAAGAGGCGCATTAACGCCTCGGAGTATTGAATTTATCTAATTAAAAAATGGTCTTATAACAAAGAAAATTAAAATGCTGAAAGGCGTCGTTTAAGCATTAGCAGCACCGGCTCTTATTTAGTAATAATAAACTAGACGTCCTCTCTAAGTGAAAATTTTATATAAGCTAATTGACACGGTGACTGCGATCTATAAGTAGCTCCGTTTAAGTGGATTGACACAAAATGAATATCCCATCGCCCCGGATCAATTAAGAATTAATGACTTTCCGCTAGCGGAAAATTCTCCGCTCACCGCGAAATTTGATTTCGTAACTTGAAAAAGCCACCGCGACGAGACACACTTCGAACAGAAAAAAAGAAGGAAACTCGAAGGATGAGGGTGAGGATATACACCCGCACGAAAATCTTTCGTCGTAGGGGCGGGGGAGAAGCGAAGTTGGGGTGAGTTCAAGGTTGCTCCCGAAAAGTGATTTTTCATCCTATACAGAATTTAGAGTGCAGGTTTGATAGGGCTAACTCGATTACTTTTTCCTTTGTGTGCGCGTCGCTGCGCGTGCGCCTCGCTGAATCTCGCAGTCATCTTTCATTCTCAGCGGCGGATTTCTTTAGCGCGGGTAAATAGCTTTCCCATATAAAAAATTGCCTAAATAAGCTGCGCGCGAGGAGAAAAAAAAGAGGCATTTGAAGTTGGGCTTAGCGCTATTTAGCGGGTAATAAAAAACTTTTATCTTGTCAAGCAGCTACGGGATGACAAGGCGGAATCGGCATGCAGACGAGTCTTTTTCTTACGGCGATGGCTGAGTTATATCTGACGTCTGGATGAATAACTTATTCCGGCACCCTCCATTCAGGCTTTTAGCTTTGAAAGATGGGCGAGCGTGGAAGTGAATTTGTTTTGAGCGTCATTTTTAAGATCGTTTCGGATAGCGTTCCCTATCATTATCTCGATTTATCAAAGTGTATAAATTTTCCTACGAATCTATTATGCAACCGTTTCCGAAACTTGACGGTTTTAAAATTTAATGTGTAATATATGTGAGCTAAGTTGACAGGGAGAAGTATGTGATTGACGCTTTGCTGGGCACCCGGAAGCACTGAAGTAAATTGTTCGACTCTACTTTGCTCACAGTTATGTATGTACCTGCGCAACTGCTCAGATTCTGACAATCTGTTGATTAGTTGATAACTTCAATTACTTTTTTTTTATAATAATCTTTATTTTTTATCCAGTTTGAATGTGTTTTGGATACGTAAACATGAAGTTTAAGGTACACTGATGAAATGAGCAGTTTCAGATTTGAAGAAGAAAAAAAGTGATTCGTATGATAGAAATAAGTCTTGTAATTTTCTATATTCTAATTATATTTATGAAGTAATTTATTTACAATTGAGGGATATACCCAATTACAAATTGATTATAATTTTTTTAAATACATTTCATATTTTTAAAACTGACACTCATCAACTATAGTCAATAATCAACTAAGATCAGTCAACGACGCTGTGATTTTATTTCCAGGATTTTATTTATACTTTTATACAATAATTTTCAAAAATTAAGTCTCCAGTTCGTCTTACTATCATCAAACCGTTTATTTGTAGTACCATATTATTACCATTCATTCTCTAATAAAAAAATTTAAATCCAATAAGACACAACATTATTTAACCTAAACAATTCCACGGCACTCCCTGCACCAAAGACAGCGCCAGTTTTTCGTGAAACTTTACGAGGCCGTTTTTCCCTGATTTACGAGAACGAATCCCGAGTACAAGGAAATGGCAGAGGCCCAATCGTCATCAGCATCGCTGCACGTACCAGCCCCCCCGACCGCAACACAGCAGGGCAAAGACACGTGCTCGAGATATTTGCAGAGACATTTGTACAGTTTGCTCGAGAGTTTATATGCAGTTCATTAAACACGGCTTGTCCTGTAATTACGGCCCGACGATTCCAGTTATAGCCGCGCCGGTACAAGTGCTATTTTGTACGGCGATTAACGTTACGTAAATAGAACGCTTGTGCGGCCCCGGTTATTACTGATTGCGCAAATGATTAAGTGCGGTTAGTAGTGTGTTAAGGCTTTTTTTATTGGGTTCCCGGGTATTCTCTTGGGTTGTTTATTTTCAAAACTATGTTTTGTGTGTGTTTGCGTAAGGATAATGGCGAATCATTAAAAACTGAAATAGTTCTAGTTTAAGAATAGGTAATACAGAAATAATTTGTTCTCGCCTGTTAAAGCTATGTGTAAAATTTTACTGCTTGATAAATTGATAAAGTTAAGAATTTTTTATTAATTTGAAAGAAACATGTGAATGAATTCAGGAGTTAATATAAAATTACGTCGCAACAATTGTTTTAAGTTCATTTTTTGTCTTGAACCATGTTGACTGCGATTTAAAATCATTTTTTAATTATTAAATTTGGAAGGTCAAAAGTTTCTTTATTATTTATTAAACCATTTTATTCTAATATCAATTTTCATTTCATTTCATCTATTAATCTTATAGATTTTTCTATATAATTAATTTTATACACTACGTATTTTTCTATACAATAATTTAAGTTAATTTGTTAATCAATATATAATAATATATATGTCAATCTCTAACCAGACATAATAAATAGCAATTAAGAATAGAACTCAGATTCCATTAAGCATTTCAGTTGTCAGGAAGTGCACCTTCTTGGTTATTTGCCACATAATAGACAAGAACATGTAAAATTTAATATGTTGCCTAAACTAAATATAACAGACTACCATAAAATCGAGAATGTCCATAATACGAAAAAAAAATCACAGTCCACGTCAAATTGCTAAAGATGAATGCTATTATTTAAAGTTTCAAGAATAACCAAATAATGTAATACTATAATAAAATTTGTAAGTAATAAGATCTTACTATACAATCACACCAAACTGCGCTCCAAAATTTTTTATCCCTGCCCATCCATATGGCCTAACAGAAACTATAAAAAATTACCGAAATCCGTACCTGACATCTATATTAACGAGTTACTGCCCTTAACAATCCAATTATGCGGCGAATTAGACACCACTTTGCTCCAGCTCTTTGAATCCTCTTCTCAAAGGTCCCCCTTGTCAGCCAGCCACATACCAGGTATTAACGTTATCCCCCCTGGTGCCTTTCAATTGATTCAAAGGTCACACCCGCATTGAACGGCAGATTTGAACTTGAAAAATGTGATGTGGAGGTAGGGAAGGTGTAATATGAGGGTTTTCATTTCTTGTTGAAACGTGTAACAACATTTAAAGTTCAAATATCAGGAGCCTACCAATCTCTAATGTGGATCGGAATACAATAGAGTACCAGCTGTATACGTTTCGCTAATACAACAATAAACTTAACTATTTTCACTAATAAAATTGTATGCGATATTACGTTTAGATCATATTAAAAGGCACTACTTTTTCATATTCATTCCAAAAAACTGTAGAAAACGGAAACTTGGATGAGCGCGTCGACAGGCAGCCTCGCAAGGAAACAAAGAAAAGAGGCGGACCACTAAGAAGAAAAAGAAAAGAGCCGGCGAGACATTTACTCGGCTCTGCTGCCAAGACAGGAATCGAAAAGAACAGCTGCAGACGTATAAAGTATCAGACTGACATCTGATCCACTCCTTTCCTACTATTTCATCAGCTATCTCATCCAACTCAATAAATTAAATTTAGATTAAACTTCCTCCAACTCCAATCCACATGATCCCACATACTTCAATACCCACGTACTCACAACGCAGATCTTTCGTGACCCGATAAAGCAGACACAGCCCCACCGACATCAAAGAATCGAGAAACGCGCACGCCAGCCATGATTCGGAACTACCCGCGCACGCAGCCCGCCCCTCCAGTGTCCCTCGATTGTCTAATTAGCCACATTCTCCGGAGAAGCTCCTAAGCCACCCTTCCCGGCGACCCTCCTTCAATTTCAAGCGCCATCCACTCGAAGCCTCACGAATCCGCTGACACAGGCGCGCGCGTCACCTTTGCTCTCTCTCCCAACCGGAGCACACCTAATCGCCGGCTAATCGCGGGGCCAACTGCCCTCCGAGCGTGACGCTGCATATCAACGGCGTATACATATACTTCGTCAAAGGCGCAACCAGTGCGCCTCTCGACCCTTAGTCGAGTCGATATCGAACGTAAGGAAGAGCGATTCTCCGGCGAGTGGCCGGGACTCCGTTACGAGAGCCGGGGGGATTGTAAAAAGGCCACAAAAAAGCGGGGGGCGTGGAGATCGAAGGGAGGCCAGCGGCTTCGCACCTATACGCGCGGCCTTCGGGGATTATTCTCGAAGGGAGGGCTGTCGCCACGTTCGAGTTTGGCGGACGAGCGACTGTGTTGCTCTGCGTGCTGGATGAAAACTTAATTACATGGCGAGGTGAGGTGGCCGAGGAGGGGAGGGATCACGACCTAATTGTTTATTTAGAAATGACAAATGCCCTTTTCGTGGTTGTTTCTCTGAGGGAGGGGGATGCGTGTGTGTGCGAGAAATGAGTTTCGGAAAGAGTAGCTTGTGCGGAAAATTAGAGGCGAGGTACAGTGCTGGGAGGCGAAAGTTTGGCCGTATGCCATATAAATTCGAGCGTTTTTCACGGCTGCTAATCCCGAGGAGGTGTGCTTTTTTTTTAATTGCTTCGTTATTTGATGGGATTTTTTTTCTGGGTCTTATGCGGTCTTAATTGGCACGTAGTTAGCGTCGTGAGCGTTTTTTCTGCTTAGTATTAGCTACTAACGTGGCAATTAGTGAATTGTCATTGAATGAGGCAGGAGAATATTTATGATATAGAATGTGTAAAGTTTTACGTATACTAAAATTATAAAATATTGTTCGCAATGTGTGCTTAAAACTTATACTAGCGTTAATAGTGAAGACAAATTTGGAAAACCAATTGTTAGAAAGTGATATTTTAGTTTAAATTTATGTACGATACTTGAGATATAAATACAATTTCGCACTGACATGGCGCCAATTTATACAAAAACTTTTTTGAAATTACGATTAATAATACTTTGGTATAAAATAAGCATAAATTCGCATTATTTCTTAAAACTTTAAAATTGATATTAAAGCTTAGCGGAAATTATGCAAAAAATTTTAAAAAGAAAAAAAATTGTTTTTAAAAGTGTGTAATTTTGCCACACTCTCTTTTAATTGAATTATTTTGTACCTTATAAAAAGTACTACTAAAACATTATTATTAAAAACTTATTAGTTTTTCATTTGAAACTTATATAAAATATTTCTCACAAAAGAAAGATTCCTGGGAAAGATGAAAACTAACTCTGAACTATTTCTAACTTAAGTCACAAAAAATAAAAACTATCTTCAAAAAAATAATAAATCTTTAAACGTGCTAAATAATTATTTACTTTAAACTAGATCATGTGGCCGTATAGCGACCGGAGATTGGCTTAACTACGGTTAGAATTGTCAATAAAAACAAACAAAACGTAAAAGAACGCATCTCTAAGCCAATCAGATAACAAATAAAATGCCCACAATAAAATATACATTAAGTTTTTATAAAGGGAAAAAGGAATATAAATAAAATTTTTCGTTTTTTCATTAGTGAATATTTAAACTATCAAAATTCAATTATAATAAATAAAATCTAATACTTTTTATTTTTCTCACAAAAGTATAGTTTTAGTTTATTTTTTGTAATACTTTTATGTTATAAACAAGGGAAGAGAAAATTCAATTTTATGCGAATGGTTTACTAGTTTATGCAAAAGTTTCACCTTTGCTATACGCTTTACATCAGTAGTAACATGGCGAGTGATGTAAGACCAAAGTTCAAAAAGTTTGGCAGTTTATAAAAATTTAAATGTATTACCTAAAAATATTGTAACAACAAAGTTTTGATATTTAATTATGTACTTTAGCAATTGTAACATATAAATTATTCTATGGAAATTGAATAAATTAATAACTCTAACTCATCTCAACTTGTTATTACTTTATTATTAAATTATCATAAATCCACTAGTTGCTAGGATAACAGCTAATGAATCATGGTTTATATAATCTATTTCCCGGATAATTTGAATAAACGGAGATGAAAGCGGACGCTACATCATAATATATAAATTAGTTTATAGGCTGAGCTGACTTATATCTAGAACTTGACAACACGTTTATCAAAAATGATATTTCTATTATTTTGAATACTCTTTAACAGCTAGTACCCTTTACTATAATAATGCATAATAATTTTAGATGTTTTGTTTTATCACGATTTGTGTTTAAATAAATTATTGTTTCCAAAGTTTTAATAAGATTTTTAAAAATTTTCAATTTTTTTGAAGCGTTTTCGTAAAAATGAATACTGATGTCTTGACTTTACTTTAAAATTTATTGAAAATATTTTACCTCTATGATATCAGTGTTTAATACGACAGAAAAATCAAAAATATAAAATTGTCTTCAACAAGTGAAAACTGATGGTATAATTTAGATAACAATCCGCGCAAACGAACTATCCGTATATCCTTTATTAAAAAGCTCTACTCAACAAACCAATACCTCAAACATCAAACCCCACTCAACAACCTCCCATCCCCCCATTCAATCAGTAAAAATTTTCCTCCAAACCACGCGAAGAGCAAGCCAAACAACGCAACTATCCACTCATCCTAACAAGAAACCGCTCCGCTTATCATTCCTCCCACAGCCACCCTCCAGAAAACCTCCCAAACATCCACTCCCAGCACTATTCGATATCCATCGAATACACGTACCCAGCCGCGATCAGCCGCTTCTTACGTACACTATTTGCCGAGGCTCGTCTTGTTCTCGGCGTCCGAGCCAGAAAGGAGTCACCTGCTGCACTTGGCGAGTCTTCGCACGTAGGTGACTCGCGAAATTTCGAACGAGCTCCGCGCGCTATTTGTCCCCGGCAAACACAGCCGAGGCTCCGTACCTCTAATCCACAACGATTGGCCATTCGAGGCTCGAGAGCCGTCCTCTGTATCCTGCGCGTGTGTATACACGATTGTGTATAGGTTCGACTGTTAGCTTGCAGGTAGAGAGGGAGAGTAGTGCTGAGGCTTAGCGGGACCGCTGTAAAGTTTGCAATGCTAAACGACCCGATGAGCTTGCGCAAGCGTCTTTGGCTTTAAGCTTCTTTTGGGATATAGGCGGCTTTGGGAGCCGCGCTTTATTTCGTTTCGGCTGCGCGATGGCTAAGTGAGGTTTTTGGGGAGATGGAGAGGATGGTTTTGAGCGAGATTTTCAGATGATGAGGGGAGGCGGATTAGTGTCCATTAGGTGTAAAAGCGAGGTAATGAGATTTGGAGCTGTGTTGGTTTTGCTGTGTTTCTAAGTATTTTTTTTTTCTGGAATGACAGAAATGCAATTTTTAATATTTTAGATATAAAAAACAGATTTGAAGAAATACAATATATATTTAAAAGTTATTAGTGTACTTAATAGTGAAAATAATGACACACATCCACCCGTCCATAGATCCTCAAGTACACATGCACACATTCAGATACACTGACACTGATATGTATGTACGTACACCCGCAATTCACACATACAAACATTGATACAGAGAGATTGATAGATTACAAACTGTGATGGTAATATTATAACAACTTATAATGAAATAATCCTTTAAAATACATTTTTTCTGAACATATAACTAATATTGTAAACGAAAAGCAGTAGATTTTAAAATTATTTAATTTAATAAAAAAATAAATTATTTAATTTAAAATTATTTTATTTAATAAAAAAATAAATTATTTTATTTAATTTTTATTTTTTAAATTATTTAATTATTTAATTATTCAATTTTAAAGCGTATTTACGCTTTATCGAGAGAATCCAGATAAAACATTTTAAAATTATTCTAAAATTCATTTCGTTGAATAATAATTGTATCAAATCGGACTTATTAACATTTATCAAACATTTTTCATATGTTTTTATAAAAATAAACGCACGATTAATAAATGTGAAGAATTGGAATACATGTACCGACTATACAGACTTTAATATTTATGAACTTTTTCTTTTTATTCCAATCTCATATATTTTTTCTCAATTTTCCAACTTTTATTTCCAATATAAATAGAACAAAATACCATAAAAATGACAAGTATATTCGTACATCCCCCGTGAGCACGTAAGTTTTTTCATGCACGTTTTATTATTACATACAAAACCTTTTCGTTATTAAACTGATTTATACGAATTGGAAGTAAATTTGTAATAAAGACTGCTCGACCTCTCTCTCCCCTCCCCCCTCTCTTTTCCTCCCAGGCATGAATATTTATTGAACATCCCTACATCGGATATCAAATGAAAATTTTAGATTCAATGGAAATTTATGCTAAAAGAAGTTTATCGGGTGAAAAAAAAAATATTTTGATGCAACGGAAAGCGCGCAAAAAACCAGTAACGCCATTCGCGCAAAATTATTTATTAACGCTCTCACAGCACAATAGCTGCAAAATTTGATAAGCTCGGCAGGCGTGTGAATAACATTTGAAAACGTTACGAGAAACAGCGAGCTAGAGTCGGAAGAATATTCATGCAGCGCAGAAGAGGAAATAGAAACATTGATAAGTGGCTTTATTCGAGCGCTAAAAACCGTCAAATCTCTCGGCGCCGGGCTTTTTTTTAAATTCCCTGATCCATTACAAATCCCGCCCTATATCAAAGGTTATTTAGCACGCGCGAGCCCCTATAAATCAAGCTTAAAAAGGCACGCGCGAATCCATAAAACCGGCGAAAAGCGTCGCGCTCGAAAAATATAAATAATCCCGCGCCTATCTGATACGAGCCACGCGCCATAAAATAAAGCTCGCTCACGATTCATCTCCCGCCACAATGAAGCGCGTCGGGCCAAAGACATCCGAGGCGTCTCGGGCTCGTCAAAGAACTGCCGTTTCCGCGGTTCTTTGACCTCTCTTACAGAGCGCGCAAACACACCTTTATCCGCCAAGAGCCAGTGTCAACAGATCTTCATAGACGTAGAACCGCGCCAGCCGCTCCATTCATAGTGTAAAAGGTGAAAACAGCCGGTGCTGAAGAAGCGCAGCTCTCTGGGTGGATGTACGGAGGCGAGCGCGGCCCTAAAGATAGGGCGCAGGGGAGGGATCGATCCCGAGCAATTGAAATATTAAATAGCACCTCGTCTCCCTCTTGCTACTTGGCCTCTCTCACTGTCTCGTGTGTGTGTGCAAGTGAGTATATGTGAGTGTATGTGTGACTGTGTGTATACATGAATATAGAGCCAGGAGGCAATCTGAGGAGGGGCGCGCACGTGTATCGCGCAGAGCTCTATCTTCGATCGCCGCGCGGCGTTCATTCGGCTATTTTTCTTTCTTCAGACGTGTTGATATGCTTTTCTTCTTTTAAGCGAGGTGAGGTGAGCGTTGAATTTTTCCATAGGGCGAACTTGCGCGAATCTGATAGCGTGGGCGAGCATGAAAATCAGAGGAGAGAAAGAGAGAGGGGCGGTTAACTGCATCTACTTTATTGACTTGTTCAGGGCTGGCGAAATTTACGGTCCCTTCTTTGTTTTATTCTTACCGTCTTGAGGAGGGTTCACTGTCTTGTGCAGATTGCAACGGCTTCAAGAATTTATTCCTTGTTACATTTTAATTTGCAAGGCGTATGGAAATACTAGCTATACTTTAACTGCAGCGAAGTTGACTGTTTGACGACTTGACTTGTGTATAGCTGTGAAAATAATAAGCTAGTAAACCGATAGTGAGGAGAAGGTTTTGAGAAATAGTAAAGAATATTTTTAAGAAACTTATTGAATTTAATGACGTTAACGAGTAGAAATTTTTTTTGCAATTTGAATATTGAATGTTAGATCGATTCTATATTGATATAAAAGGATTTTCATTTAATTAATTTAATTTCATTAGAATGAGAGATCTATTATAGATTAGTAATTTAAAAAAATAAAAATTCTTTTACTGAAAATAATTACAAATGAAAATTTTGTAGTGTGTTAAAATACTTTGTATACTAAATAATATCAAAGTACGTAAAAGTGTATCCAATTGTATCAAATGTTGTATTTTGGACTGAATTTCGATACTCTTTGTGTTATTCTTGACTATCCTTTGATATATTTGTAAAAAAATAAATTGAAATTAAATTTTTGTATCGAGTTTTGATTTGCTTTTTATAAAATTAAAATATTCTTCTTTTTTCAAAAGTTACAACAGTTTACGGTAGGGATTAAAAACTGTATAAAATATAAACAAAATTAGAACAATAATATCTATAAATTTTTGTTGCTGAACTTTGAACTACTATAACTTTTGAAGCTAATGAAATATTTCAATTCTGAAAATGAAGTGTTTCTACTAGTTTAATAATATTTATTTATATGAAACGATTCTAAAATATCATTTGTTCCAATATTTTTTAAAATTAAATTTTAAAATGTTAGTAACTAGAATTTTTTATCGCGTTAGGGTATAAAATTTATAATTCAGAGGTCTAGAGCTCTCCTAGTTAGTTTAGTAAAAAAAAAAGAATGAAACCTTAAGCATATGTCACGTCCCCGTAGTTTATAAGGAATAGTTTTTTTTTTCTTGTTTTGAAGGAATTTTTCTCGAAACTACATAGGTACTCTTGTATTCATACGCTCAAATTTTAGTTTTCTTTCCTTAAATTTGTTTATGTCACACAGGCACGATTTTTGCGTTTTATTGACCCAAAAAGCGGGCCTTAAGTGACCATTTTCAGACAAGCGGGCAATAAAAACAGGACAGTGGTCTTTATTGCCCGTTGCTACCGTAGTCATTTTATGATCATTTTATTCAAAATCGCCAAACTCATTTATGATTTTAATCCCTATGGCAGACAGAGAGGTTTTTCCCAGGCGCGGACAAAATTTTCTTAATTACCTAGAATTTAGATATTTTCTAGAAACCCTCACAGCTATCGTTATGTTCCCAAGTTTTTATGTACTTCAGGTATATCCAGTTCCTTAAAAATATTATTTGAAACAATGTTTTTTGTAGTATTTCCTTTTTCAATTATTAGTTAATTAATATTAGTTTTTATATATTAAAATAATTTTAATGTATTCTAAGAATACTAACTTTATAAATAGGAATTAGATTTAAAGAAAGTTTATACAAATTTACTCTATAGAAAAAGAAAATGTTTATAAAAGTTTATTTGTTCAAGCATATATACTATTACTTTTGTAAACCGCTTCTTTAGTATTATATGTGTTGAATAGAAAACTAGTAAATATACTTAAAATATAAGTTATAAATAATTATTCAATGCCATACTTATAAATAATGTTTTATATTGATAGATTATAAAGAATATTTTTAAGGGTTTTTATTATTAAGGAATGTTTAAAAATAATATGAGTGAAATATCATTAATAGGAATAATTAACTAATATGATTTTGTAAAGAATTCTTACAATAATGTTTTAAAAAAATTTTATTATTATGTTTAACAGAATGTCTTACAATAATATGAATAAAATATTTTTAACAATATTCAATACCTATATAAGAATGATTTTGTAAGGAATGTTTAAGAAGAATGATTTTATTGTAAACATTGATTTATATTACAAAGAATGCTTTTATACAATAATACTTTAAAAGATTGTACTAACAGATTTTTATTATTAACGAATGTTTTATCATTAACAATAATCAACAATTGATTAATATGACTTTGCGAAGAATAATGTTTTTATACAATTAAATTTTAAAGGAATGTCTGAAATACTATTAACAATATTCAAAATCTATATAAAGTTTATATTGGTATGATTGTTGTAAACAGAAACAAGTTATAAGAATATTTAAAATTCTATGTAATATAGTAAAATTTTAAAAGAATATTAAAAAAGAAAGATTGACTTGTATGACTCATTCGAATTTTTACACCGTCAAAAAAAAAAATATATATATATATATACACATATGTATATTTGTAATTATTCTACATAAACACTCTCTCTTGTAATAATTTTAAACTTAAATAAATCGTAGACTACGAAACTTAAAATTTTAGAATAAGCGTATATTGAAACTCAAGCGTCAAGTGAAACTCAGCCCATATTAGGCCTAAGCAAAATGCGTCGCAGTTAACCATTCTTTCATTTTCTTTATATTTTTAAAAGTTTTATTAATTTCTCTTAATTATAATAATATTAGTTAATAAATAAGTAAATAATTAATAAATGATAAGTGAATAGTAATTAACAAATAATAAATTAATAATAATCAATGAATAATCGATTAGATAAGTTAGTTATCAAAAAGAATAAGTAAATTTTTTCTACATCTCAATTAATAAAAATTTAATAAAAAAATATAACTGTAAAAGATACTTAATTAATTATTAACTAGAATATATCTTAATAAAATCTTAGAAAATAATAAAAATAATGAAATGTGCACATAAGATATAGGTACATACACACAAAAAAAATTTGCAATAATAATTAAATCATCTATCAATTATTGCAAAAGATGCTCGCAAATAAATAAATAAATAAAACAAAAATGTAAACCATATACAAAATATTTCCGAGTTTTCGCATATACATCGCAGCGCCGCCAGGCGTAAAAACTCAGAACCTTTCGGCTCCCTAAACGGGGGCCAAATATTCAAGGCTACTCCCACTACCCAATCACCAGACTGTGCTGGCCCAATGGGCCGGAACTAAGCCCACTCTCAAGGTCAAGCGGAAAAGCGGAAGGGCTGCAGGGTTCACAATTGGCTACTCCCGCACGGAAGCATCGAGAAAGAAGGGATGATGACGCTCCAGCTCCCTATATAAGCTCGGGAGCGGGATCAAAGCAGCAGTTATCGGTGGTCAACAGACTACAAGCACTAAGAACGACAAGAGGCAACAAGGTCAGCAGCATCCTCAGGTCAACCTAATAATTCGTAATAAGTTGAAGTCATTTTGTTAAAAATTGAAGTTAAAAAATGAGAAATAAGAGATAAAGAATTTTTTACTAGGGATACATTTTTTATTCCGTATTTCTCGTTTTTTGACTTCAATTTTTAACAAAATGACTCCAACTTTGTTCTAAACAATTGATATAAACATTGTCTTTGCGTGTCTTAAATCTGCCGTTTTGAACCATAATAATGGTTGATGATCAGTTACTATTAAAATTTTTCTACCGTAGACGTAAGATCTAAAGGCTTGTACGCTGTGAATTACAGCTAAAGCTTCTTTTTCATGTACTTCGTAATTTAATTCGGGGCTACGCCAAACTCGTGAAGTATATGCTTTTGGTAAATCTTTGCCAATTTCACCTTGGGAAAGTACTCCGCCTACAGCATATCCGGATGCATCAGTTGTAATATTAAATGGTGAATTCAAGTCAGGAAATTGTAATAAAGGTGCATTACAAAGTAGATTTTTCAATTCATTGAAAGATTCTTCGGCTTTATCATTCCATTCGTAAGACGTTTCTTTTTGCAACAACTTAGTTAAAGGTTTTACAATTCGTGCAAAAAAATCTTTGATAAAACGGCAGTAATATCCTGCAAGTCTTTTACGTTATTAGGGAACGTAGCAGTGAGTTTTCTTTTGATTTGTTGAAAAGCCTCGAGGATTTGTTCTGATGTTTCTTTCTTTATAGGATACCGCACGCTTAACGCGATGACAAAAGTTCAAATTAATATCTAAACGTAGACTACTACGGCGCACTCCGGACTGCCGAGGGTCCCTCCCGAGGTTTCAATCATAACCTCGGTAGTTCCCTCTCTTTCGCAGGGTTTAGTGCACCGTATGCACTTCCTCCCCCTAATCTTCAAATGCGCGTC
>UELX01003796.1:0-21198 GCA_900480035.1 Eupelmus urozonus
AAAAAATATATCTAAAAGTATGTGGGGCTCTTCGAGGCACCCTATATTTTCGGCCCTTTGCGAAAGTACGTCCTTAACTAGGCACATAATTTATAATCGTATAATCGAGGATTCCTCGCACATGTCTCACCGGTTTCGACCCAATCTACTTAAGGACGTCCTTTCGCAAAGGGGCGAAAATAAAGGGCGCTTCGAAGGGCCCACATACTTTTAGAGATATTTTTTCATATAAAGTTAACTACAATTAACTATTATTTATTTGATAAACTGTTATAAAACACTAATAAATAGCAAATATTATTTAAATTGAAAGCTAAGAAAAATTTTCGAATTACACGTATTCTACTGCTTTTTAAGATTAACGTTAAATAACTTTTTCAAACCTTCGTTAACTCCAATTTTTCTGATTGTTTTTAGTTTCATTATAACTTCAAAACATTATAGTCTTTAGAATACATATCTATTATTTTATCAAAAAATATTGGGCAGAACTATGAAAAATATAAAAATGTATAAAATAAAAACGTAGACTGCCATAAGACTCTGTACTTTATTTGAAAAATCCGATTTTTAAAATCTTCGATCTTCGTTTTTTGATCGTTGACCTGCCCTAATATTTTGCAGAGATTATCGTATGGACCCTACAAACAAAATACTCCAATTTTATGCAAAATTATTGGAATTTGATTTTGCGAAAGTATGTCCTTAAGACAACACCATACTAAGCAGATAATATAAGTTATATGCGTAATGTGATCCTAGATCCAATTGAAAATAATAACGGCTTTTTCAGCCTATACTTTTTTATTCGACTTAAATATTAATGAAAATTTTCATGCTATAGTGCTGGATCACATTTCTTATTGCGTATATCGATTTTGATTCATAGAATTAACTGTAATGAAATGAGAATATTTATATTGTCTTATTTAATCCCTCGAAATGAAAAAAATCATAATCATATCTATCATTTATTAAATAAATTATCCTGAATAACATTTAAAATTTTAAATTATTCGTTTTGTACAAATTGACCCCGGCTCAACATGTAGCCACGATCTATTATACACGGCGACGGTTCGATTTTGAAGAGCTCATTATAAACTGTCGTGCGATGAATGAAGAAAAAGTAAGTTTGGATCACGTGACAATTAAATGTTTGCATAGGATGCCCCTTCTCCTTAGATGGTCGAAAAAACGTTGAACAATTGAATGTTAATTCATAATATTTGACGATTGATGAAGAGGCAGGCTATATGAGATTTCTTAACTACCGCTTGTCGTAGAATTGGAATAATATAATAATTGTTAACTATAGTTAAATCAATATTTAGATTTAAAGGCAATTTCTATTGTTAAATATTTAACAACTGTTGGTTATGTTTTGAAAAAAGAAAAGAAGTAATTTCTACATTTAATAATGTAAAGAAACAATTGATAGTCTTGGAGGTTTCGGATGTTACTACTTAATAGATAACTAGGCTGCAGAATATGAAGATCGAATTATCGTAATGGTTTAGGAAATAACCACTTATAGATAAAGGTATAACTGAAAGTATTATAAACCCTTAATCGCTTTTCTATTCAGTTTACAAATAAAAATAAAATTATCAAAAAATTCTATAAACATATAGATTGTTGTATACATACATGTACAGGGTAAGGAAAAAGTATGGGAACCAATTGTATACTTTTTATTATTATTTTATGAGCTAAGAGCCCTACCTATTGTTATTACAAAGTCAATAAACCCATTGCGTTTATTTAAAAACTTATAATTTCAACAAAAACCTGAAAATATAAAACCGTCTAAATTTCAAAATAAATACGTTTTTGCTATGCGATTTAAAACGTTTTTTAGATTTTTAATTAACTCATTATTTCTAGCATGATTTTATGAGCTGATCGCCTTAGCTATTACTAATACATATAGCCAACGAACCCTTTAGATTCATTATAGAGTTGGTAATTTTAACAAAAACTTGGAAATACAGTCAAAATCACCATGTAGTAAGTACCGCTCCGATATCCCGTTAATGATCTTCGAAAAGAAAATAACACATGACGCTGCTAGTGCGTTAAACAAGTATTTTGCACACACCCGTGTTGAAACAAACCAATAGAGAAAGCGATAAAAAAACGGTATTTTACTAGTTTTTACACTAGTTTATGTTGGATTACTATTGGTTTACTTTCAGTAGAGATGTAAAACTATAATACTTATTGTATCTGAAAGCACTTGCTTATGGCGTAAACGTTATGCAATGATTTTTTTTTTATTTTTAAAAGCGGACAAACAGTATCACTTTTTTGACGGCCTCCGATTCTTTTTGTCATTTTTTCAATTTAACTTAGGAAAAACGAGCTTTTTCTTTTTTTTAGTTCATATAGCTCAATATAGGTTCATGTATGAAACGCAACTATTAACTCGAAAAAGAAGTTACGTTGAAATTAATGTTATTAATTAAATTTGTAAGTTCTTTGACTCCACGAGGTGATAAAATCTTCGTTTTTTAAACTTTTTTTATAGAAAGAATAAGAATAATAATAAAAATAAGAATGCTTACGAGTTATATAATTATGGGCTTACAAAATAGAATTATAATTTTTAACGATACGAACACGATAATGTGATCAAGTGTAAACGGCCCAAAACGTTGGCAAATTAATAAAACAAACATTAGAAAACTTGGTTCGTCGAAAATAATAGGTAAGAAATAATATTTTGTTCGTAATATTTTGAATCGGCACTTTCTTGACTTTGCTCCTGAATTGACTTTTTATTGCGCTGACCCGACGGTTTACACCTTCCAAAAACTAATAGCCTCAAACGATATATCATTTTATTATTAGATCGAAACTAAATAATACATTTACTTCATCTTAATTTTTGCTCTACAATCTTTAAGGCAAATCCAGATAAGATTTGACGTGTGCGCAATTTACACCCTATGCTTAACCTACACTCCATCTCCCCCACTGCTTACATAATTTTTCATCTCAATACATACCTAAATAGCTCCAACGAAAACTACACAAGCTAACATTATCTCAACCGCACAAAATGCCGTGTTATAAAGCTTCTCATACAACAGCGCAACTATCACCTGTCATCGTCAAATACAAACTCCTAATCCTCGAGCCTCGGTGTAAAAGCGGCTTTATCTAAACTCACAGCAAAGCTGCTCGCGCATATATATTTATATATACTACACAGCATACACACAGTACACACTCAAGATCGGGCCTTCGCGCGCTCCTCTACCAGTCAGGCAGTCACAGATCGGACAGCAGCGCGGCAGTCGTCGTTTACTCTCGTCCGCGCGCGCACTATGCCTGCAGCAGATCGCGTGCGGTCGTAGCGAGCGAAAAACATATATATCTATATACACATACCTATATAGCATCTCCGAGGAGAAATAGAAAGAGAGAGAGATAAGCGCACGACAATAATGCGCGAGTAAGCAGGAAGAGTGGCTGAACGGTAATAATCGCGCAGTGCTGTGAAAGAGTGTGCATACAACACACTCGAGAAGAAGAAGACTCAGTGAGTGTGTGTGTGTATTGTGCGCGTGAATATACATATATAAAGTTTACGCACAAGAGAGAGAGAGAGAGAAAGAGACGTGCGTGTGTTCTATTAATAGAAACCTACGCGGCCGCGCCGTGTCAAGTACCTATATATATGCAGATGCGTGTGTGTATATGTATATGGCTCCTCTCAACCTTGATTTTCCCATCGGCTCTCTCCACGCAACACCTGAGGTTACAGATTGTTTATCACCTTACGCGCGGCTTTTCGCACGCTTGAAAAACTATACCCGTGCGCGCCCTTCGACACACTCCCCTCACCGCGCGGCTAATTAATTTTAGCTTCTATATAACGGCTCTGTGGGGCCATGCACGCGAAATATACACGCGTAGTACGGTTACGCTTACGGTGTAGAGCGAGCCAAAGAGTGGGAGAGAGCGCGAATTCGGTTAGGCTTTTTTGGGGGAGACCGGTGACGTAGGTATGTCGCTGCGCTAGGTATAAATAATTCACGGAGCCGTGCAGCTGCGAGGGGTGTGCACTGCGCGCCTGATTTTTTTCTTCTCTCCCTTCTTCTTAACCTACAAAAGACGCGAGGGGAGAGCTGCGCGCTTTGCCGCGAGAGTGATATAATTTTGCGTTTTCGCGCGCTAGATGTAGTTTTTGAAGGAGAGGGCTATAGTTTTTGGGCTTTGGCTGCGATCGATGTTGCAGTTGATCGACTAAACTTTTTGTCGCGTCGTTTCGAGGGTAAGAAGTAAGTATCGTCGTGCTTGAGACTCGCGCAAAGTTTATTTACTCGCGTATCTTGCTTGGCTGTTGCGACACTTTGAACGGTATTGTTTCAGTCGGCGCTCATTGCAGTCGGTTTACCTATAGGTGTATGTAGTAATGGATTATCAATGACACAGATCAGTGTTTAATTGCAACATTGGAAGATTTGCGTGTAGAGTTGACTATAGTGACTCGAGCTGATAAGCGATTCCGGTGTCAGTGCGTCTAATTAAGAAAAGAATAACGCTCGGCCGGAAGTCCGAATCTCATTGTCGATTTCAAAATAAAAACCTCTTGTATAAAAAAGATTTTTTTTTAAGGTTAGCTCCCGCGAACAAAACATAACTTCGAAACGCTCACCAATGCCCCCGGCCCCGCGCGCGCGCCCCGGCAGGCGTTTAATTAAAGTTCCGGGAAGTTCGAGTCCATTTTTAGTGCAGCCCGCACGGGAGGGCCGTTAGTCGGCGGCTTCCTTATCTTTCCCCATTCGTCGCGCATACATTGCCTCCTTGGAGGGTGGCGAGGTCGGCAGTTTATTTTTAGAGCAGGCCATAGCTCTCTCTCTCTCTTTCTCGCTCTTTCTCTCTTGCTACTTTCTCTCTCTGGTTGGTAGCAAAGAGCCAGCCCTTTTTTCTTGTCCTTTAGGAGAGCAGAGCTTCCTAAACAGCAGCATGGAAAGCGAACAGCAGAAACAATATGAACTGAGGAGTCGCAGTAGATCCAGGTCGGAGACACCGCAGACCTTTGGTCAAGCTGGGACAGAGGACTCGGAGCATCATTACGAGCTGAGGAGCAGAAGCAGGGATCGTTCTATGACTCCTGGAGAAGTGAGCAGCAGCAGGAGATCAGCTTCGAGATCTTTGTGAGACATGAATTTTGTTGTTTTGATTTGGATGCAAAGTTTAGGAATTGATTTTGTTTTAAATACATAGGAGATGTAGATAAGAATTAAAATATTGATAATCTGTTTAGAATTACATAGAAATTTTTAGACAATTTTATGCAGATAGTAATTAGTTAATTACTTTTTGTTATACTATTAAATTCAATTTGTGAATCAAATTTTTAATTATCAATTTTAATGATATACTTCTTTTTTATCTTTTCTGTTTAATACTTATAATTAAAACTATATTTTACGTACTTCAGTATAATAAAATTAAAAATAACAATTACTTTATGTTATTGATTATAAAAATAATAAATATAATTTCTTTAAATCATGAATATGTAACTAATACATATTCATTGTTTCTTTTCTAGATCCAGCAGTGTTATTAAAGCACGCAACAAAAATATGGACACTATTGTTGAACAAAAAGATGACACTCTGACAGACAATACCTCTGACAACCAAAGCAAAAATTTAGAAAAATCAGTATCAGTTACCAAAAGCACAAAAAAAGTAGAACGTCGCTCAGAGCGTCAGAGAATAAAGAGACAGATCTTTGCCAATGGGCAGAGTGAAACCAAGGATGATTCTTCGGATACAAAATCCGAAACTAAGGAGAGGAAAAGGGAGAGCCTTACTCCAAAGAGAACTATGACGAGTGACTATTCGTCTGAAGAGGGAGATAGGGAAGATCTACCTAGCAGGCCAGGATCTGCTTATGAATTTTATAAGCAACAAGGCGAATATTGGAAGTGAGTCATTATAGCTCTAGTAAAGTTCTTTATGCTTTTATTCTATTCAACTTAATTAAAATCCTACTAGTTTTTGAGGCACTAGCAAACATCTTGATTTCTTATTTCAAAATTAAATAAATTTATAAAGTAGTTTAAAATTACCTGTTTAAATTTTTTTAATTTGTTTTAAGAATATCATTCTGATAATTATCAAAACTTTTATTAATTTATCTTTTATACGTATCTTGAACAATTTTTATCACATAGTCTTTACATTATTTTTAAAATTTACTGATTAAATCTTACTTTAACAAAAAAAATTTTAATTTTACTTCTTTTATTACTCAATTAAATCTATAATTTATCTTTGTCTGATTAGTTAAGATAGTAAAAGAACATGTATTATTAATAAAAAGTAAAAAAATAAAACATACCTTGATAATAACTTTTATAAATAAAGCTTCTTTTAATCATCGTATATATTAATGAATTAAGATATATTAAAAACAAATTTTAAAGTAAAAATGAACTTTTGCTATAATACTCTCAATGCTAACTATAAAATAATGTTCACTTTAAATAACCCGCCGAAGTCACGACACTTTACACACTTTCTTTTTCTCTCTCTTCTTAGAGTCCTTTGCAACATTTAATTGTGTTTACAAACAGCTATAACTTGACCTCTCCTCATGCCGAATTCACTGTCTTGTGCCCAACTAGTATTAGTTTTTGGGGAGTCGCGCCGGCAATGATT
Organism: Eupelmus urozonus; assembly: GCA_900480035.1. Taxonomy (NCBI): domain Eukaryota; kingdom Metazoa; phylum Arthropoda; class Insecta; order Hymenoptera; family Eupelmidae; genus Eupelmus; species Eupelmus urozonus. Next base: position 6,687 of record UELX01003796.1, read on the forward strand.
CTCTACGAATGAAATCGTTTTTTTATTTTATCGACTTCAAGATTTGATTAACATTTTCTTTTTTATCTGTAGTAAGTTTCCAAAGACCGACTACACGTACTCTCAAGCGTCAACATGCCGCTACGAAGTTGCGCCAGGAGTCATGGCCATACCTAACATGTCGCGGCGCTCATTGCACTCCGATGGCAACAGCTTCCACAATAGCAGCCAAACAACCAACAGCCAGTCTTCCTCATCGAAAGAGAGCTTTAATGAGGAGAAAAATACTATGGACGCCAACGAGATTCGCCGTGACTTAACGGTGAGCTTCTTGCTTTCTTACGGATGGCTTCTTTTATATTTTCAATGTTTTTTTGATTGATTAGGTTTTTAAATTCACTGCTTTATGATAACTTTTAATAAATTTGGACTCTTTTAAAATTTGCTCATTTTATTAAAAATATTCGTTAAAAGTGTTTTAGTGTCTTAATTAATTGAAGATTTAATTTACAAATAAAAGATTGATTATAGTAAACTACAATGTTGCATACTTTTTTAATTAAAAAATAAATCATTGAATACATTTTAGTGCATTGATTTTTATTGATATTAATCTTTTTTTAGGATATGGTTCCGCAAGTTATACCGCACATTAGAGGCTCAAGTACTGCAGGTCAGTCAGTTGTTTATAAAAGGACACACGTTGAACAGTATAATACACGACGCGAGTTCATTTACGACTCAGCTAAAGATAACCAAATTAATGAAAGGTTTGTAGAAGTGTTATTTGCCACGACAATAATTTATTTCAAAAATGTGAAAAAAGTAATTAGCGAAATTTGTAGGGCGAAGCTTTTATTCATATACATTATTCAAAAAAAGTTACTTTCAAATAGAGTAAATAATAATGATTTAAACTTTTTTTTTAGATATGAAACGTGGGTTAATCCTCTTTTAAACTCAAATAAATATAATCGCTATAGTTCTAATGTGGACTCTGATACCGAAATCGATGAAGCAATCACAGTCTCAAACCACAGATACCAATTAAAAAATACTCAGAGGTTCAGCAAATTTACTAGTCTCATTTCAACGTGGTTTTACGCGATATTACATTTTGTCACTTTCAGTCAGTTTAAAAGACGAGAATTTTCTACTACTAGTCATTATTATCGCAATTATGAAGGTACGTACTTACAAAAGTATTTTTCATAATAATTGATTTTTATAATTTTGTATTCGTAATAAAAAATAATAGAATTAATTCTATTGTTTCCTTTTTTTTATTACACAGCTAGCAGTTTTTAATTTATAGCTTTATTAATTTTTTGAAATAAAAGGTTAGAAATTTAGCTGAATATTTATATTTTCAGAGACAAAATGGAGTCGATTACGACGACAGATTGATACAGTTCTACAGCACATGTATTTATTACTCGTCAAAGTTGTACTTTTTGATTCATGGTTACTAAGCAGAGCTTCCAATATTCGAGAACGAGTCCAAGGACGACGTACAAAAATACTTTGGCTTGTACTTCTTCCACTAGTTCTAACGATCGGTAGGTAGACGAGAAAAAATCATATAAATAGAAAAAGATCTATAATTAAAAATTGGATTTCAACAAGTTTTAAACATTAAATTAAATAATGCTAGTTTATTTATAAATTGTTTTGTAATGAATAACAACGGCACAAAACAAAAGTAACTTTAAATTACTGACTAACGAAAAAATCTAAGTATAAATGTCAATATGGTAATGTCATAAAATTAAAATTTAGATAAAATAATGTTAATATAAAATAAAACAAAGATACTAAATTAGATTTAAGAATAACACATAAGCTCAAAAATATATTCAGTAATGGAAATTCTTTATTTTGGTAAAATAAAGTGGAGAATTTTGATATATAATTTTTCTTTTTGGAAAAATATATTTTTGTTTCCTATAAATTAATCTTTTTTTATTATGTATAATATAAAAAAGATTATTTCACATATACTATACTTTTTCTAAATAAATAAAACATTTATTATTTTTATACGTAAAAAAAATTTCGTACTGAAATGTATAAATTAAAATTAAGATTATATATATGGAATACTAAAAATATCTAAACCTATTATTATTTTCTGGAACTTAGTTCGGATCCCTATTCTACTTTTGTTTCAGGCGCTTACGTTGCACATAAGCATACTTTTACTTGTCTAAATTATCTGCGAAACGTTCGCGAAAGCGTCACTGAGACGACCGGTAGCTACGTTAATTTTTCGTTTGTTGATTACGAAATGTTCTACAAGTATTTGTCAACCTTGAAAAACGTATCCTTGCCGGCATTGCCCACTGTCAACGTGACTTTGCCATCTCTGCCAAATCTCGGCTGGGACTAGTCCTTAAGTTACCTGCATTTTTTCATTTCTTTATTTTTACTTTATAGAATATTTATATGCAACGGATTTTTATTTTATTAATTCTGACTAACGATTTTTCCTATTATTATTATTGTTAAGAGGCTTTTTAAAATTACTTACTTTGTCAAAATTCTTAATTTCGTCAAAGTCAAAGTAATTTCATTAAATTTCGTTATACACTTACACCTTATTAAAAAAGTTTATTAATGTTTTGGGCTTGTGTGTGTTAACTTAAAGCTTACTTTATACGTTTAGAACGGGTTGGTTTTCTATGTTTAACTAATTAACATTTATTTAATATTGTCAAGAATTACATATTGATGTTACGAGCTTAAAGATATTTGTACCGTAGACATAATCGAAAAACTAGTTAAGATTTATTTTTGCATGTATTTTGTTTATTATATCTAAAAGTTGCATTTTTCTGAAACAAATTTACGTATTACAATATAGTAATAAATTTATTCTTATATAGTATAAAAATTCTAAAAATCACATTATATAATATAATAAAGTTTTTGTGTTTATGAATAAATTTTTTATGAAAATTAAAATCCTAACTTAAACAGCAGTTTTTGTCTAATGCTGCATTAAAATTAAATAATTTATTGAGAAATTCCTTAAAATCAAAAATCAGGATTAAGAGATGTTGATTTTGATATAAAACAATTTAAATGTCACAAAAAACTGTGATTGTTTGGGTTATTGATGTAATAATTTGAGGTATTGTTCTATGTCATCAATTAATACAAATATAATTATTAATCAGCTAAATATAGTATAATGTTTTTATTTCTGCATACTTCTGCTTATGCATTTAAATTCTAACGCTTGCATTTGTTTACTAATCAGAAGGGCATTACAATATTATTATGTTTTTCATTGTAGACAAACATAAAACATAATTCTTTCTTTACTATTACTATTCTTACGTGATTTAATATAAACCTATAAATTTGGTTAGAAAAAAAAAAGTTGTTAAGCATGTTCACACTCAATTATAAATAAAAAAAGTGAGGCTTTAAAAATCGAATGAAATACAAACGTTTCGCAGCAAATTGTCATAGACATATTAAAATGCTGTAAAAAAAGTATAAAAAGTGGGAGAAGGATAGAGAGGAGTGTGCTTAAAACTCTGTAAAGTGGCGGCTTAAAATCGAGAGAAGAAGACTCGAGTTCTGAAGCAAGCTGCGCACCATTTTGTCCCGGAAACCGGGTGAGTTGCAAACTTCGTCTATCCTTCTCTCTCGCTTTTTTTTAATTTTATAAATTTTTAAGAAAGTTGTTTCGTATATGAACGAATGGATCAACGACACTCGTCGTACGAATATTTTGGTACACGCAACACTTAAGACTATACAAAAATTCGGTAATCAAAAAATGATTTCTCAAATTCTTTTTTAATTTTATACCTATCTACATTTTAATTTGTTATTATTTTTTTATGGAGTTTTAATAAATTTTATATTTTTATTTTATTATTTTTACTAAAAATGTTATTCTATGTCATTGTTTACACATACAACTTGAATATTTTTCAATTCCATTGCGTCTTCATTGACAAAAAATTATTAAAATTTTTTGGTAATTTAGGCTAATTTAGGAGTAAAGGTTTCTTATAAATTATATAATTGCTTTTATTTTTTATTTGTTTTATTCTAGAATTTCTATTTTGAAAGAAAGATTAAATTATTGTAAAATCAGTTAAAAAATGCAAATTAAAGAATATTATATTATAATTGATATACAGAATGACGTTTTGTTTTGTGTTATTAAAAGCTATTTATTTTTTCTTATTACAGGGTGCTGTTTTTTGCCATACATTTTGTCTGCCATTCCATTAACCTACAAACAAGTGCTATCTGGAATTAAACAAGAAGCACCAATAGTTCAAAGGTATACCCAAGATGAATCAGCGTCGCACAAAGAACTTAAAAACATCATTGATCTTTTAATTAGTCGTATTCAACATTTAGAGAACGCCAAAGCGGAACAGTCAGTAAGTACATAGATTTTTATTTTATGCAGTTTATGATTGTCTAATACGAAAAATTTTGATTTAAAGTTAAATAATTTGCAATGTCTATTTTGTGTTTAGGCCCACATATCAAACGTTACGCAGATTTTAGAAGAGCTGAAGCGTACTGACAGTAATATATGGCAACACTATGATGTATGTTGTAAAATTCAATCAAAGAAAAAAAAAGAAAATTATGTTTGTCGTAAAAATTAAAACAATTGTAATGTTATAGGAGAAACTACTGAATCTGGAGCAACAACTAGATGATCAAAAAAACTTCAGAGAAAAATGCAAAGAAGAGGAGCTTAACTTTATAAAAGTTGAGTTTGAAACATTAAAGCAACTTTACACTCAACTAAAGACCTGCTGTGATACGGCATCGACAAACGCGGTAAGCGAAGAAGAGATCGAAAAAAAAGCCGACCAGGTCTTCGCTGGTTACTTCGGGAACGATTTTTCGAAGCAGGATATCGTAAGAATATTCCAGATTATGAATTCCAAGATTCAGCAAGAGGAATTTCAGCAATCCACTAAAACTGAAACGACCACCCTTAAACCAGACGATACCTCGTCTATGGGAATTGATGAGATCCGTAGAATAGTTGTGGGAATACTGAAAATTTACGATGCCGACAAAACCGGGCGAGTTGATTATGCCTTAGAAACTGCAGGTAAATTTTTGTAGAAAATAAAACCTACCTTTAAAAAATTTTCAAATTTTAATAAAGTTGTTCAATTATCTTTTGTTCAACGACAGTATACGGCTGTTAAATAATTGAAAATTAAGTTAATTAGAGTTAGATTTGTCAACCTAACAAACAAATAAAAAATAAAAAATGCATCTTTTTAACCAATTAAGATTATGAATAAATAATAATAAAACACACTTTTTGTTTAATAATCTGATTATAATAATAATCATGTATAAAACTTTTTTTAAATTATAACGATTATATATCTTCTGATTATATTATTTTTTTGTAATCATCTAAATCATAAAAATTTATCTATTTGAAGGCCAGTAATAATTAAATTATTTACATTGTAATTCCATTAATAAATGCATTATGAACAGTAACGGCAATGTTAAAACAAAACTGTATTCGATATTTTACAGGTGGACAAGTGATTAGTACCAGATGCACGCAGCGCTACAACATTCACACGCGTGCATATAAAGTTTTGGGTTTGACACTATATTATGAGAGCAATAATCCTCGTACTGTTATTCAGGGCAATACGTTGCAACCGGGTATGTGCTGGGCTTTTCAAGATTTCCCAGGCTATCTGCTTATCAAATTGCGCAGTTTCATATACGTCACTGGCTTTACTGTTGAGCACGCACCTCGCTCAAACCTGCCTAATGGTGAAATGAAGAGTGCGCCAAGAAAATTTAATGTTTGGGTAAGGAATTCGATTAACATTAAAGACAGAATTAAAAATTTTTATATTTAATAATTTACATCATAAATAATTTTAAATGAAAAATTGATCATAACAAATATTGACATTATTATTACAGGGTTTAAAAAATGAAAACGATTTGGAACCAGTGATGTTTGGAGAATACGAATTTTTAGATTCCAATGAGAGTTTGCAATATTTTCCTGTTCAAGTAAGTTTTATAGCTTGTAAAAGTTTTTAAAGCTTTTTTATAAATTATGTATTATATTGGTAATAAAATTAAATTGTTTATAAAAGACAAGATTATACTATATTAAAATAATTTTTCTTTTGCAAATTTATTTTAGAATGTGTCAATAACAACACCGTATGAATACGTCGAAATGAGAATCCATAGTAATCACGGCCAGCTCGAGTATACGTGCCTCTACAGATTTCGGGTCCACGGGAACCTCGCGTGATGCGTTAACGCTTTACTGAACCAAAATCTTCCAATAGTTCGCCAGCATACTATAAAGGAGCGCAATCGAAATAATCAATACTTTATGTGCCTTGATGAAAAAAAAATATTGTTGGCGAAATAATGAAAACTTAAACGCATAATAATTTTTAACGCACGAATAATTAGAGCAGATCTTTAAAAAAAAAAGATGGAGATCTGAGTTATTGTAAAAAGTAAAGAATATTTTTATAAAAAAATCTCTTAATAATTGTTATAAATATTGAGAGTTCTCAAAGTTACCGACGGTTGAAACAAAAAAGTTGTAATGGCATTAATGTTGCTCGATGGCACTTCGTTACTGTCTTCAGTAATTTTTTTTCTTATTTATGATAGTTTGAGAAGACTAGTAACGATAGATTCCATTTGCGTAACATTGGTGATGATACCTTTGTCGCTCTAAGCGACTCTTAAAGCCGGAAAATGTACCGACGTAAGACAGTACAAATTGTAAAGCCACTTACTAGTTAGTAGTTTCTAAGTCACGCTTTTTTGTAAAAAGAATTCGTCGTTGAGTGATATGTATAAACCCTATGTAAGTTTACTCATATTTATAAAGAAAAAATAGTTGATAGGCAGCTTAAAACGTGAGCGACGTACGAAGCATCGCTGTAACCCAAATTCTAAAACGATTTTGAACTATTTAATATTATACTTATTGAAATGTAATATTACTCAAAGTCAAAATGAATGAAGCAACACTTAAAAATTATGCAGTCAATTTTTCTGCTACAATGTTAAAATCTTTGGTTAAATTTTGATTATTTTTTTATCTCAATAATTTTAGATTTTTTATTTTTGAATTGATTTTCATTTTTAATAAGATGTAAAACCAAAAATTTTGTCCAAAAATTACTTTCAAGAACAAAAAAACTATAGAATTAAATTAATAATTTTATGCATTTTTAAGAGAAATTAATTTTTCATTTTGATTTCGAGTGTTAATTATAAGAATCTCATGTAATGGATTCTAGTACAAAAACGTTTGAGAATTTCATGGGTGATCTTTTTACTTTAATAAGTTCACATCACACTAATGATTCGTTTGCATAATACATCGATATAGTTACTTTTTTGAGTCGAATGTTTATTTTATTCGATTCAAGTCATGCTTGCTTCCTATTTTGTAAATCGCAAAGAATTTCGAGATTCGAAATCCTTTGAGTTGACTGAGATTTTTATAAATTCGACTTTGACAGGAAGAAGAGCTTTTTTGGCACGTGATATACTTAAGTTAAATTTAATATTTTACGATCGTTGAATATAGATTGTGAAAAATAATTATGTTGTCACATGTCAAAGCGTTATAGACAAAGAAAAAGCCTTCCTTTTTTTATCTGAGTGTCATGTGTATGCACGCTTCCTATTGAGAGTAGAACTTAAGAATTTTTGAATAAATAAAGAACAAAAGACTAGCTTAATTATTTATTAATAAGCCAAAATTAATAAAATTCCATTCCAAACGTTTATTGTTATTCTTGTGATATATCATATATCACGCATATATTTAACTCGCATATTATAAATAGTGATTGTAATAAATCGTTATTTTGAATATTAGCAATTTATAAAAAATATGGTGTAGAATGAATGTTTTTATTATTTAAATTATTTTAAATAATCTGAAAGAATTTTTATTATCGATCGAGCTCAGCGATATATATATATATATATATATGTATATACATAGCATTCAACAGGTAGTCAGTCATTTTAAAAGAGTTTGTTTATATTTACCGCGATAGAACCGGTAAAACGAAGCGAAAAGCACAAGGTAAAAAAACTGTAACTATAACTCAGACGGTTTGGTCTTTAGCCTGCAGCATTAACTTCAGGGAAAAAACTCGGAACCAGTCTGATTTTTTCCTTGAGGAATTCGCCTGCAAAGAAAAAGAAGCAAAAAACGTACATATAGCCATAACCTGTTTCCCCATCATCATGAGTCTGTGCCGCTTCGACGCTCAAGTTTACAATTTCTAGTTTTACATTATTATCAAGATATTTTTCATGGGATTTACGAAGATTTATCAGTTAAATTTGTATATTATTGAAAAATTTAATGAATAAAAGCAGTTGTTCTTCTTAACTATATTAGTTGTGATTTGGGTGAGTTAATACATTTTATTAATTTTAAAAGATAATCACGTATTTAAACATTCAAAATTTTTTAAATTATAAATTGTATTTTAATATTATTTAACTTATTTATATAAAAAAATAAGAATATTATAAATTATTTTATCAATCATTAATGCAATGCCTATAATTCTTTGAATTTATATTTTTTATCTGTTTTATGTTTATTTTAAACTAATTCTGTTTTTCATGTCATCGTACATAAATAATTAATTGTCCGACAATTATTTTTTTACATCAGTAAATCTGAATCATGGGAACGAGAGCAGTAGCAGTAGGTTCATCTACAAGTGCAGTAGTTATGCCAGGTGAAGCTAATTTAGCTGGTGTCATAAGGCTTCTAGAAGATTTAGCAAGGCTATCAGAGGACAAAGACTCTGCGGACATAGTTTTTCTTCTTGGCAGAGAAGAGACACCTATTTATGCACATAAAATAATCATGCAGGCCAGGTGCAAGAACTTCACTACTGGAAAGCGAATTGGCACAACTGGAAATCCAGCTCCCATTAGAATGCCTCATGCCCATCCGGAAACCTTCAGGCAATTTATTCATTATATATACACTGGTAAAATAATGCTGCAAGATAGCGGAATTTTCGAAATGCTAGGTCTGGCACAAGAACTAGGAGTAGAAGAGCTATGGAGAAGCTGTGAGGAACATGTATCTGTAACTCTAAGTCCAGGCAATGCTTGTACACTTCTCAGTGCTGCCCTTGATGCACAGGAACGAGTTTTAGGTGGCAAAGGAGCATGCTCATCATTCATAGAACGATGTTTTGCCTACATAGGAGAGAATGCTGTAGACACTGTCAAAACTAATGCTTTTTGCAATCTACCAAAAGATGCAGTAATCAAACTAATTTCCTCAGATTATCTTGGCTTGGAGGAGGAGGACGTTTGGAGAGCAGTGCTGAATTGGGCCAAATACCAAGCAGGGGTAACTCAACCCACTCAACACTGGACAGAAGAAGAGAGAGCCAGAGTCTGTCAACACTTAGCTGGAGTGATAAATCATGTGAGACTCCTTTTGATTGACAGTCAGGTCTTTGCTGAAGAGGTGGAACCCACAGGTGCTGTCCCAATTGAACTGTCTCTGGAGAGGTACAGGTAGGCAGGTATTACCGATTTTTCGAATGCTAAGATGTCGTTTGCTTATTAGATTATTCAATTAAATACCATTTTAAAAATATTCGTAGGTACGCAGCTTTGCCTAACAAGCATGCCGACATTTGCTCGGACAAGCGTCTACAGCCGCGTATTGGGCCATTTTTATTCCCAGGTTCTCAGATTCTCAGCAAGGATAAAATGGGCTTCCAGCGACTATTGAATCAGTGGTTCGGTGTACCTAAGCAATCTTGGCGCCTCATCTACCGTGCGTCCAGCCACGGCTACGCTGCTTCAGCCTTCCATCGACACTGCGACGGAGCGGCGCCTACTTATGTTATTGCATTGGGTGAGGGGGTATTTTTTCGTGAATTAAGAGAGTTTTAAGCCGCTTAGTTATTAAGCACGATTTATAAGGGAGTGGCTTATGTTTTCATCATTGCAAAAAATGATATTTATAAATTTTTTCAAAAATTTCTCGACAAACATTTCTAAAGTTTTTAGAAATTTCTCGTTTTGCTAAATGACAATCTTAATTTGATTTAAATGATTTGATTTCTGAACACTAACAAAGTAATGATTTTTTAAAAGTATTTATGTTTAAAAAAATATAAATCTCTAAAAACAAACGTTTGTGTCAGCAATATTAATTACATTTAGGGTTTTGATAAATTTGTATGTATTTCAAACTTCTAATACAATAACTATAGTTTTTTTTCAGATTAAGATATATTTATACTTATGCATATTCGTTTTTTTTGCGCGTGTACAAGCATATGTGATATATATGTTTATATTTATTTACTATAGATCGTATCTAGTATACAAAAAAGTAATTTTTTTTTACCTCTAGTTAAATCTGTTCAAATTAATATGAACAAATAAGAACAGAAATTGGCTGATGTTACACGCATGTTTCAACCTATTTTGAATTCAATACTTTTAAATTAAATGTATTTCTGATTTCAAACTTTAATCTTTAAAAAAGCTTGACAGTTTTAATAGAACTAACTACAGAACTTTGTAAACTGTATATTATTATTAACGATCCTTTTCATCAAGTTTCGCAATTAGAATCGATATAAAATTGTTTAAAATAAATCATAATTTAATGCCTAAAAAATGCAAATGAATCTGATATTACCATGGGCAAAGTTAATATTTAATAATTTTTAAAATAGTTGTTTTTGATATAAGTGCAAGAAAATGATTTCAATCTCGTGTGGACTTTAGTGCTCATGCGAGACGTAAAGCTCGTTTTAATATACGCATTTCAATTAAAAAAACTATTTTTCTATATTCTAATAGGAACGCGAGGAGAAATTTGTGGAGGTTTCAGCGATATACCCTGGGGGAAAACAAGTGCTAAAGGCTATCATTACAGTCCATCTGACAAGGCTTTTCTCTTCACTCTGATTAACAATCAGGACGTACCTCCGACAAAATACGATGTGGTGAAAAAGCCTTTCGCCATCTGTTATCATCCAGATATTGGACCTATTTTCGGAGCCGGAGCCGATCTTCTGATTTCTAGTAATTGTAATATCAATATGGAGAGTTACAGCAACTTGCCGCATAGTTATGATGGAGAGCACGCTTCAAACTCGATACTCATGGGAGATTACTACTTTTCAGTAGTAGACTACGAAGTATTCACGCTAAGTAATATGGGCGTAAAGACGAATCATTAATGTAATTATGCATGAGTCATTCTAGAATTTAAAATTCTTTTTGTAAGACTATGCCATTTTTCTTTTTGAAAAACTAGCATGTTAAAGTAGTTATTACCTATTATCTTTAAAAAAACTTAAAAATATTCAACATCCAACAAAATTTTAAATAAAATTAATCTTTATTTGCAGGAATAACCTTCACAATAGTGAAATTAATTAATCATAGTAAAATCAATAAAAGTTATTTTATTTTGGATTCCTTACATTGCATTATAAAATCTATATTTAGCAGAGAAACATTTTGAATAAGTTTGAAAATTTTTAAATTTAGATAATAACTACTTTAAATAGATTATTTTACATCTATATTTGACTCTAGTATGTTATTGAACTTTACTTTACTTTAACTATTGTTAAATATTAAAATGTCAATATTTCTAATTTTTATTGAAAAAGGACTTTTATAATTCATTGACTTTGCCAATCACGAAATAAATTTAATAAGGGATTTGAATTAGCAATTAAAATATGTGTAAAATAATAATATAATTATAATAGCATAATATTTGGTGATTCTGAATAATAACATAAGTGCCATATTGGACATAAATGAAAATTTTAATGTTTATATCGTTTCCCTCTGCGATCTAGTGGTGCACAGATAAAATTTGATACTGGAGTAGTTTCGCTAGTTTAGCGTTCGCAATTTTTCAAAAGCATTCTCAAATATAAAAATAATTTCATTAGATCTTCATACGGTTTTCTCCCATTAAATTGTTTTTTCAAGAGCTGTTCAATTTAACAATGACCATAAAAAATGTAAAATTTTCGAAAAAAAAGGTCTTTAAAGATATTATTCCGAATCACCATAGATATAATTTTTTATAGGTTTAAAATTGCTCACAATATTGTAAATTAAGAATTCCTGATTGCCATTTTTTAGTATCAGAGACTCCATATACAGTATTATTAAATGAATTCCATCTCGTGTAATATATGTTTTGTATAAGAATTTTTCATATGAAAATTTTATGTGAATAACAATACATATATAATGTTGTCATGTAAGATTACAATGTATGCTATAGTTAAATAAAACATATTTTATATACATTCTATTAAAAATTCATAGTTTAGTTTTTATTCTAAAAACTAAAAATCTCCTTTTCTCTTCATTGCATTTCTACTGAATATAAGTATAAGCTTATTATATAGAAATTAATAAACATTTCGAGAATACATGCAAGGCAAACGTGTTTCTATTTTCTGGATTTTTGATTTAAAAGAATTATAATAGTTTTATTAAATAAAATATTTATTAAAAAAAATTATTAGTTATACATTTTTAATTAAAATAAGCAATTATGATAATTACGTATTAAATTATCAGGTGAACACTTTTCATCAAAAATCAGCACTTTCTCTGTACTACAGTACTGCTCCTCTGTACAGGCTTGTGTTTTATTTAATTAAACTTTAAAAATTTCTCTTTGATGTCATAAAATTTTCTTCGTTTCGTTGGAGAAACATAACTGTTTTATTACTTCAGTAAATTGAAAAATTTTATGATTGACAATGTTTACAGGTATCAGAATCTGTTATTTTTTTTTCAAATAAATGTTTAACACTTGTATTGTAAAAAAAAATGTATAAAACGTTCATTTTATAAAAAATATATCAGGGCCCAATCTTTTGAAACATCTCATCAACTAAGTAAAAATGTGATTTAACAAGATTCTTATATCCATCGGTCTCTATTATTTTGCTTTTATTTGCAAATATAAAATTCATTATTTTGCTTTTAAAGTTTTCCAAGCTCAATTTGTGTGCAGCAACAAGTACATCCGGCGCGTTATCAACACTCAGGTTTTTCAGTATACTTTGTTCGCATAGGCTTTTGAGATCGCTGATGTCATATTTATCTGCAGCAAATAAAAGCTCCGTCAATTTTTCAATATCTGATATCGATATTTTTCCCGTATAAATGAAATGTAAAAGTTCGTGAAAAATATCGGAAGCAATATCTTCAATTTCAATTTTGTTGCTCTTCTTCTCTACCATATCGCTAGCAAACATCTTGGCGAACACTTGATTTCTCGCCGATAGAATTAATTTGTGTGCTTTGATTTCTTTCTCCTCGAAGACGAATGCGATATCTCCCGAAGATTCATCTGCTAAAAGCGCTGCCAAATCGTCAGTTAGTTTCAGAATAGGTGAATCAGGCACAATTTTTCGTATAATATGAACTTCAAATTCGTAAGGGATACTTTTTTGCGTTTCAAGTAGGTGATACTCTCTCTTGCCATTCTTTATGATAGGTAATGAACAATTCGTAATGTCCATTTTTGTCGTTGGAATAATATCAAGTGTTCCATAATTTTCAAAAAATAATCTCATTTGTGCATAAACCTCAGTATCACTGTGGCATATATAATTTAAGAGCCTAAATTCCGCAGTAAACCAATGTCTATACTTCGAAGGGTTAAACTCATGCAATAATGACAGTCTCCACCGAAAATTGTAGTCATTTTCATTGCGCATTTCGATTTTCTTAGAGTATGATCTCTCTCTGAGTATGCAACCGTTGTCAAGGAATACTGACAGTCTTAAATTATCAAAAATTTTTCTCGCATTACAATCATGGTAAGTTGAAAATGAATCTTCTGACATCGCAAAAAAGAGCGTAACAATATACTTAATAAATGAAATTATTTATTATCTTGAAGCAGGCTCAGTCACAAGAAGCGCCTTTTTAAAGGATTCTAGCTGAAAAAAATAATTTTCAATATTAATTAAGACAAATATAGCTAATTATTAATAAACACAATTTACATCAAAATACACCCTGAAGGTGTAATAGTACATTATGCAACAAGGGAGTAAAGTCGTAGATTACTCCCGGGGGTGAATTTGCGGCCCGAGCGAAGCGATGATGGCAGTAATCACCCCAGGAAGTAATCGACTTTACTCCCGCGTTGCATATAGTGCTTTACTTTTTTTTGTTTTGAAAAGTGGGCTTATCGAAAAAATCGATTTTTAAATATACCGCGGTACGAATAGTGGCACCACTTGACGGCAGTTTTTTGAAACATCTCACTCAATGTTTTTGACACGTTAGGATAGGGCATTTATATGCTTTGCTTTACACTTTGCAAACGTAACATTTACATATATAAGTATATATCATAAATAATTTTGTAATAAAAAAAATTGAAAATATTAATTTAAAACATTGGTAATGAATTCATTTCACAATATATATATATATATATATATATATGCGTGCG
>UELX01003797.1:0-21189 GCA_900480035.1 Eupelmus urozonus
GGGGGGGGGGGGGGGGGGGGGGGGGAGATTATTCCTCTAGAAGTTACACGAGCTCGCGATCTAGATCGGCTTCAGAGGGGGCGAATGTTATTCCCGTCGTTTTCTCGCTTTAACTTTTAATGCAGTCTGACTATCTATCTCTTCTGCAGAAAAGTGTCTGTGTAACGAATTATTTCGGAATTCTTTATTTCAGGGGAGGCGCCGGATAAAGAATGGATTTTGATGCCGCTGAAATGTTGTTTATAAATAGATATGGAAAGAGCGGAATGGGGTGCTTTACTTTTTCATGGAATTGTCACGACTGGTAAATATGACTGATTGCGGAATAAAGTGACGTTAGCCTTGAAAAATCCGGCTCAGGGAAAGACGGAATTACAATGCGAGCCTGCCTATTGTTAGAGGGAGATAAATTGCTGAAAGTCCCAAGATTTATATACATTTGTTGTGTTCTATAGTAAATAATAAGTCAGCAGGATACGGAAACAAAACAAGAAGAAAATAAAATCTTTAGACCGAGAAAATAGCTAATTAGAAAAAGTTCAAGTTCCTCGATGTAACTCGAACCCGACACAAAACAATTAGGCATCGCGTCCTTAATAACTGATCAATTGCGAGCACGCTTGATTTTGCTATCACCTCTCGTGCGACAAAGAATCAATCTAGTCAATTAAAACGCATGAATATCCATTATTCCACGTTCGATTGCGTCCATTCAACGGGCGCGCCTTGAAAAAGCTAGCCTCCGGCTGGGACTTGCATTATTAAAAAATCACGGCACGTAAAGCAAACACAATAAATCAGGCCCGTGGCGCATTGCATCCATTCAAAGCTGGCGCGCTTCTTCATTGAATCGTTGTGTCGGGCGACGCTGAAAGGAGGCCACCGTGGAATCGCTCTTTGATGCCGCGGAGACAAAGAGGCGCGAAAATGGAAAAAACGAGAGGTGGGAGAGAGATTTCGCAGCTGTGACTTTCTCTCTCTCTCTCTCTCTCTTTCTCTCTCTCTCTCTGTTTCTCTTTCTCTAGAACAATCATGACCTGGGGGACAAAGGGCTGCGATGCGCCGACGCCACCGCGAGTTTCGGGCGATAAAGGGACGGAGAATTTCTGAGAGAGAGACAGAACGGCTGTGCCTTGTTGCTGGGTTTATTTGCAGCTCACGAATTCGTGGATGTGTCTTGGTGGGCTGAATGAGGCGGTGGTTGAGGTGCTTTGCAGCTTTCAAGATTGATCGGAAAAGAGGAGGATTTTCCAAATTTTGCTTTTCATTTTTTTATTGAGAGATTGAAAAGAAATGTAAAGGTTTTTTATGCATGACAATTGTATTATATTTTAAAAGTCTTTGCCAAGACTATAATTTCTACTTTTAGTGTCAAAACAGTTTGACAACTGTAAGCCGACTTAAGTTTAAAAATGTCACTCTGCATCCATGTATATTAATAATAAGCAAACTCTAGAAATATATCAAATATGACATTTTCTACGAAGACATTCAGAAATACGCCTCTCCTTTTCCTAATAGCAAATAAAGTAACTCGCTCCAGCGGCAAAAGCTCGGCCGTCCTTCTCTTGAAATCGAGCTCTTAATCGAAAAGTAATTACCCCTCCTCTACAGCCTCTCTGCGAACGCAGCATAACGAAGGCTAAGTAACGAGTGAAGCGAGAAAGAGAGAGAGAGAGAGAGAGAGAGAGAGAGAGAGAGAGAGAGAGCAAAAGAGAGGAGCGACGAGATAACCTTAATGTATTTGGCGGGCGGTAGTGCAAAGGAGGAAGAGGATATCTCCTTGGGGGAGGGAGGGGTAAGGAGGGGGGGAGGACGAGAGTCTTTGGTCTCTCTATCGGTCAGGAATATCTAAATGCAAAACTCGCGCGCAGACGCTCCCCGAGCCTTATCGTGTCGCAGCAGTGTCGCGGTCCCTGCGCGCGTGTATGGGAGAGCCGGCGCGGCGAGAGTGCACTTCAGATGCGGGCGCGCGCTGCTGGCTGCAGTCTGAGCGAACCCTTGGATTTCTTAAGTAGCTGCTGGGAGGGCGGAACGTGTTTTGCGGCGAAGAGGAAGGATTGGTGAAAAAGGTTGGGGTTTTTTTTGGCGAGACTCATTAGCGCGATGTTAATTGAAAAATAATTTAAGATGTATTTATTGGTTTCAGGAGAAATGACCGTGTTTGGTCAGACGGGATGAAATTTTGTTAATGTTTTTCCTAATCATTTCTTTTTTGACAAATAAAGAATATATGAATAGGGAGAATTATTTTATTAAATGTTAAAACCTTATTATTATTCTTTAATGTCATTTGTAAAAACGAAGTGTGAAAGCATTGAAAACAATTATATTATTTTATTATTATTCTTTGACTTCATTTATAAACACAAAACCAGTATAAAAGGTTTGGAAACAATTGATAAAAAAGAATTAGTAACAATAACCCGTTGTATAGTATAATGATCGAATGCTTCAAAGTAAAAGTATAAATAAGTGCAATCAAACGGAAAAACAAGCAACGGTACCCACCATGAAAGAGACATGTATGTACGCGAGAAAAGTACAATAAGAATAAAAGACACCGAAACAAAAAAAAAAAAGAATAAAGCCTGCAGCAGCTCAACAAGGAGAAAACGAGAAAGGTCAGTAGTCGAAGTATAATAGATACTAAGAAAAAGCACACAAAGACAGATAACACAGAGCAAGAGAGCGCGGGCGAAAATAAAGGAACATCCAGCCGAGTCGTAGGAAACATGCAGAGAAAGAGAAAAAGATACAGAGAGCGGAAGTAGGAGAAGAGAGAGAGAGAGAGAAGGGAAGCGAGACACTATATATAGTATCGGACAAAAAGGGGCGCAAGGAAAACTTATCGAACATCGATTTCAATTTCGGGGTGTCTCGAACTTTTCACGTCGCGCGGCCGCGCGGCCGCCTCGGAAACTCGTTTGCCAGACATAATCGGATGCACGAGAGTGAGACGACGCTCGACTATGGTCTAAGCAAATCGAATTCCTTCCGAGTTCAACCTGTTGCCCGTTTTATAAATATTGCGGCAGCCTTTCGTACACGCGGTCCACGGTTGGGTCGTATTGAGGCGTGGACATGTAGACCGGATCCGGATATGTGGCGATGTGTATCGATATGTTTGAGATAAACGTAATTAGAGTGAGGATGTATTCGAGGGATGGTGATGCTTTGGTATGATGGTTTGTTTGAAAGTATATACGGCCTTCAAAGAAATTGTTTAATGCAATGATAGGATGTCCTACTGCTTTTAAGGTACAAAAGCACAGTTTTTTCTGGTTAAGAAAAACATAACTTAGGATTGAGGAAAAAAATATTTTATTAATATAATTAATTAAAATTAATAGTAATAGATCTATTTATTATTAAATTTTTGATAAAAATATATTACTACAGAATTTTTTAACAATGAGTTATGAAAGAGAATTGGAACGGAATATGAAAGGGTTCAATTTCGTTGTTAAATTATAAATGCATTGAGAGAATTAAATAATTAACTACAATCGAGAAAAATCGACTAATTGACTATATTATTTGACTAATTCAGCAGTAATGAAATACTCTCTGTAATTTATTGATTTTTACATTGACTTAATTTGGATAATTAAGCCCTTTTAAAGCAATAAAACATTAAATATAAATTTTCTGAATAAATAGTTTTTCTCTTTTTTAAATTAAAGCTTTATTCAAACCCTGAATAAGAGTTATTTCAACAATAATTTATACATTGTTTGTGCTCAATTAAGAATAATTTTATATTATTACAATTTCACATTATTTTAAATTAAATTTTTCTAATTATAATAAAACAAAATAAAACAAATAAATTTAAATGAAATTAAAATAAACTCTTTTTATTCAATCTTTATCATTAATGTATACATTTTATTATTAATACGTAATATAGAACAATATTATATCAAAAAACTTCCTTTTTCAATAAGCTTTATACAAAGGGTGAAAGACATAATATTATGCTCTAATTAATTGTATCCATTACTTATCCGCCGACTCAATAAAAAAAAAAACTTTCAGCCCCCCATCGCCATCAATTCACCATCGACTGCCAACTTAATTTATCCGCTCGGTCGCACATCAGGCCGAATATTAATCGAAAAAGAAATCTCCAAGCCTCAACAAGCGCTCGTAGCGAGAAAAATCAAATCAGTCATCAAAGTTAAGGCTAACTAAGGAGCCGGGAAAACAATCCCTGCGCCCAAAGCACTCGATCAAATCCGTACTTTCTTCCTCCCCTGCAGTCTAACCCAAGTTCTCGTCCCTTCCCTCTCCCCCCTTTTTTTTCATTCTTTCCCGTCTCGTCAAGTTTCTTCCAAGAGGCGTCGGAGCAGCCGCCTCCTCGAGACGCCGCGGGAAAGTGCTGCGGCACGTTAGAACAAAGTTTAGGAGAGGGAGAGGGTGATTAACGGGTGGTCGACCCTCATTTCAATTCGCGGAGGACGTAAATCCACGTCGCTGGCACGACGCCTGAGCGAACGCATTCAAGCTAGGTAAGAGAGAGAGAGAGAGAGAAAGAGAGAGAGAGAGAGGAGAGAGAGAAAGCTATACTCCGAAAGAACGAGAAGGGGGAGGAGAATTCAAGAGAGTGTTCGTAGGTGGGGTAGAGAATGAGACGGGACAAAAGATTAAATTAGATCGGAGCATTTTGTTATAGCTTTATGAAGAGGTGACTAAGAGGTGGGGAGTATACTGAGAAGTGTAACGAGATTGGTTTTATGAGGCATAATGAGATTATTATCGATGTATTGCGAAGTATATATTATGTGTATATTAAATAATGTTATTTCGTAGGTTCAGTCCAAAGTAATACTGTAGAGATCTCAAACAATTGATTTGCTTTTGAAATATATATGCAATCAACCAAATATTAGAAAAAACTTGAACATCTATGAATGTAATATATTAAACTAGAATAACTCGCCAAAGATGTGAAAAAACTTGAATTAAAAGTTATTTTTTTACAGTAAATATTTTAAATACTTTTGAGAAATGCAAAATATAATTGAATTTCCGCATTTTATAAATAATAGAAATTGCACCAAAAATGATTTAATTGTAAGTGATTGGATTTTCTAGAATAATTGTATAAATTAAGTGAAAATATATAAAAAGATATAAAAAAAGTAAAATGTCTAGTCGACTGAAAAATGACGAAATTACTGAGTTATAAAGTATTTCACGAATTATTAACATTAAAATCTAGCTTTTAGATAAACAATAAGGTATCAATTGGGCTAAAAAAGAAGTTTTTCAAATCTGTATATACCCTTATATCGACACAGAAATATATCTAATAAAGAATTCATACATAGTCAATCTCAATTTTCATCATCATATATAAATTTACCTTCTAAAAAGTTTTGCGATTTATTATTCAATCTAATAGGACTAAAATAAACGAAAATTAACCGCTATAATTGTCTTCTCATATTTCGACAAATTAAGAACAGGAATTCAAGCCTCAAAACCTATTCTACATCTCGACTCCCAAACTTAACTTCACAAAAAGCAAAGACAATGTCGCAAGCGCAAAGGAGCGACACGTGAATACGTCGTGCAATCGTCGTGCGCGCGCGAGTTCCGTCGACTTGAGGGACGGTCGGAATTCTGGTTCGCGCGCTCGTCCACATACGAGTGGGAGAGAGAAAGAGAGAGAGAGAGACAGAGAGGAGGATGGAGCCGTATTTTCCTGGTTACGTATATCACCGTGGATTTATGGTTGGAACAAATGTCTGAACAAGTGCCGGAGCTCGTGCGCGCTCGCCTGTAGAGAAGAGAGGGAGAGAGTGAGAGAGAGAGAGAGAGAGAGTGGGGGAGAGAGAGAGAGCGTTGTGTATCATGTCTGGCGAGCGTAAGCGCGCAGCCTGGGGACAGGAAGATTATGCTTGCGTCTAGCGCGACTCCCTGCAGAGTCGCGAAGTTAGTTGTGCCTGCCGCTTCCCGATGAGATTTCGTACTTTTGTTTTTGGGCTAGGTAGTGATTAAGTTTGCGCGCTCTGGCGATGATTGATTTTAAGGATTGTACTTTTGGCACTCTGCTTGAATTGGGTTCCCTGGAACTAGTTTAGCGATTTTCTGATATTCAATCTATATTTTTTAGAAAGGGCAATACATGAAATTAAAAAATATAGTGAAATCAAACTTATGTATAAACTAATTCTTAATTAATATGATCAATGACAAAAAATCTCAATATTTTATAAACAAATCAAGTGGACTCTGTCAATCACTCCGGACAAAACAACAGGCAATCACGATAAGAAAAAACCACTCCCCCACACAAAGCCAAACAAATTCAGCCCCTCGTCAGTTTTCCCAAGCATCCACCCTGATTTTAAAGCCGACCTCTCCTCTCTATCCATTATTCAGTCTCTCTAGTCTAGCGCTCAGGGTGAAGGGCGACGCTGAAGATTAGGCCTGTGCGCTTGAAATCCCGGGGCCAAGATTTTAAAGCCGCGGCCTCCTGAAAAATGCAGGCCAGCTGGCGTTTCGACTCTCTCTCTCTCTCTCTCTCTCTCTCTCTCTCGCTCGACCTCTGTCTCTTATATAGCACTCGGAAGGAGGGTGGCAGGGATTTCGCGATGTCAGGACACGATGTCGTTCGCCGGCGGCGGCAGCCCTCGTAAACGAATCGCACTCCTGGGAGTCGCGCCCGGGCGAGCCTTGATCCTGGACTCGTTGGAGGTGATAAAAGGTCCGATTAAAATTGCAGGCTCGTCCGAGTGCCGGCGGACGGGCTTCCTGTGTCTTCTTTTTTATCAATTATGAGAAAGAAGGGTCGAAAGAGACAGAGAGAGAGAGAGAGAGAGAGAGAGAGAGAGAGAGAGAGAGAGAAAGGGAGAGAGAGGAGTTTTGAAGCCCCTAAGTTTTATCAATTGCAAGGGTGAAGTGTCTCTCGAATATCTCTCGAAGTTTTGAGGATGCTCTAGAGCTGGCGGTAAGGTTATTGAAATACTGTGATGAATGGTGATATTATTATGAGGTGACGAAACTGTAACTTAAGTTTTTATATAAATTAATTTTTTTTATTATTAATTAATAATCCACTAATGTAAAAAAATTAATGAACTAAAATGTATTAATATTAAAACAGTAATAATTATTCTAATCAATATTTATCTAATCAATATTTCGTTTAAACAATTATTAATAGAACAACTTTATCAGACGTACCAGTAAATCAATATCGAATATTCTGAATTGGAATGTAACTAGATACATATTGATGATGTACACATATCTATGGAAATTTCAACTTTTTTATTAAACTCAGATTTATTGTAAGATTTAATATAATTTAATATGATAATATTCGATATAAGCTAATTTAACTTTAAGATACAAAGCAGCCCTGGTGAAAATTTCAATAAACAGAAAATAATAGGTGGAGAGCTTAACTGGCTGTTTCTATCTACTAGTCAGACAAAAAATAGCTATAAGTTGAAATAATTATAAAATGTTAGAAAATGGCTAATAATATAAGAAAATTTGTAATTCATTTTTTTTTTTTTTTTGTTGTAAAAACAACAATAAATACTATTTGATAATTTAATTATTTATTGCTCAATAAAGTATGGTTGTATCTACTTATATCATTGATTTTACGTACAACATAAAAAAACAGATGGTAAAAATTGCTATAGTACTGTTTCAACTTTAACCTTTATTCAATCCAATTACGAATGACTGTAAAAAGGTAAAATCTTCCAAAAGAACCAAAATTTTCCATGGACTGATGCACGCGTGGCGTTAATAATAAAGCGCGAGGGCTGAATGTAAAGGCCATGGGTCAACGGACAACATATAATTGAGGCCTTTTACAATATTTAATTGGGCATTATCCCGGCTCACAATAACGCGCCGGGCGCATAATGCGAGCCACCTCGACAATCACAGCGCGTTCCGACATTATCGACGCGAGCTTTCGCGTCGAATCAATGTGTCCTTTTCTTTGTCACTTTTCGGTGATATACTCACATTTCTCTCTCTCTCTCTCTCTCTCTCTCTCTCTCTCTCTCTCTTCTCTTTCTCTCTCCACCTCTCTCACACTCACTATCTCTCTCATACTATCTTTTTTTTCTCTGACTCTCTCATTTTCTCTCTGTCTATCTACCTGTCTAATGCATATTCGCGATGGACGTACTTTACAGATATGGGTATGTGTAAATATAGATATGAACTTAAACCCATTATTTTACCTGAATGAGTAATCAATGCAGTCATACACAAACAAACACGAATAAACGCGAGCATCTTTATTTTTTTATTTTCCTCTATCTGCATATGCAACTATTTCTCCTTCCTTCTCATTCGCAGAGCATTCTCTCACTCTTCATCTGCGATATTTTCCTGGAATTTCCGATAATTAGTTCTCCTGTCCTAGTTTGGTTCCCTTCGAGTGCACTAGGCTTCCTTGCTCGTTCCGCACATTGCGTGCTCTGGCCTTTTATCGCGCCAGTCGGGAAAACGATCGATTTTACAGACTCAGTGACACCTCTTTTATTATTGCTGCATACGAAATTTCATGCTTTTTACGATCGAGCTTTAATTTCTTTTTCGAAATTTCATAAAACATATTTCGTAATAAATGGGAACAAATTATTTATATTCATTAGGATTTACTGGATTTAAACATCTAATAAATATAAATCTGAAAGTTTTCATAACTTGTATTTTACGGTATTTCAAGTTACTTGAAATACTATGGAACTTTATTAATACGATACATAGCATAAATTATGATAGCATCAATATAAGGTACTAAAGAAAATATATTACGATGAGGGACCATAAAAATGCGCCCATAATCCATTGACGCGCGCCATCGAAAATTCGAGCGGGAATCGGATTAACCTACTCTTTTTATCGCGAAAAAATCCTTTATCGAATCACCGCATTTTAGAGATTAAGTAGATTCAACTCTCTCTCTCTCTCTCTCTCTCTCTCTCTCTCTCGCACTCTCTTTCAGCCCCTCCCCTTCTCTCTCTATCAATAAATATTACGGGCGCCTCGGAACGACGTTACGCGCCTCGCTCGTTTAGCGCGAGATCAAAGCCGAGTCGTGCGTGCAGGCTCTGTGAAAAAGGCAATAATGGCATCGCTCGCTCGACGGTTTCGGCGCACCAGTAGGGAAATGAATCAAGCTCTCGCTTCGATCGCCTGCCGGGTAAAAGAGTAGATGTAGTCGATGCTGCTGTAAAAAAAAAGCTGTGTGAAAGATTGAGGTATAGGATAACTGGCTGAAAAGTGCCCCGCCCAAATGACAAAGAATATTGCAACTAATGTATAAATTCCGTGATATAGTATGAGCGAAATTATTCTTCTTATATTTTACAAATGTATTAAAGACCAATTTTATACAGTAATAAAAACCACTATTTGTAAAAGTATCGAAGTGGTTTTATGAAATCTCGTACTACTCTCATGTTAACCAAAAACGTCAAATTTTTCAAGAACGACGTCCCACATTAGTTATTTTTGCATGGAACTCTTGCGAAACGGTCACTGCACAAATGACGTTTATCCTTCCTCGCTTAGAGTGTCGCATATACACACCGAGCCGGTGCTCTTGACGAGATAACCCTGCAAAAATCGCGGCTGGAAAAAGCTTCTCCGCGGCATTAAAACTTCGCCTAATTTCTCACCAGGGTAAATTATATGTCCCTTTGGCTTCTTTGATGTTTCTTGCGCGGAAAGTCGCCGCGAGCGCGTTTCAAACGGAATTTTCGGTCGAGCTGCACGAGGCGTCACGGGAAAAGTAGAAAAGTCGCTGAAAAGCAGAGAGCAAGAGATATGAAATATAATCTCTTTGCATCGCATGTTGGACACGATATTTGAATGGAGAACGCGGGCGTTTTGATAAACAGAGAGAAGGAATGTGTATGTGTGCGTATGTGTGTGTGTGTGTGAGTGAGGGAGAGAAAGTGAGAGAGGAGGTGAATGCTCCCGCGAATGAAGAGACGGCTACGACGATATTTTTTCTCTGGTGAATGAGTGAATGGGAGAAATCGCGCGAAAGCTGGAGCGTGAAAAAAGCCGCGAGGCTGGGAGAGTTCGTGAAAAAAAATGTCCGCTGCCTAGTCTTGTAAGTGCATGCAGTGAGCGCCCGCGCTGCTTTGGACTTTTTTTCTTTCTTGTGTCGTTTTAGTGGAAAAAATTTAGCCTGCTGAAGCGTTAGAGCGTGTCTAGATGAGTATTTGAGGACGACTAAACTGAGGGGCTTGGAGTAAGAAAAGAAATGTTTTTATTAACTTCGTTCTTGTTCCTGAAATATGGTCAATTGTAAATTTACCAGGTTACTTTAACTCGATTTATTTAAAATTTTAAGTAATTTAATCAGTTAAAATAGCTTGATATTACTTACAATCAGTTTTTACAGTATTTTTAAAAAGTCAATCGTTTTGAGCGTCTTTGCTCATAAATATTCAAAAACTTTAAATAATCAATTTGAATTCAAAATATACACAAATCTATCTCTTACAAATAAACCTTAAAAAGTGTTCGAATTTAAAACTCCCAACAACCCGTCATTAAATACTAAAATTAGAAAACAACGATCCACATTTCCAAAAAGTGCTACAATCCAAAAACCACTGTAGGTAATTTCAACTCGCAAAAGCACATCAGCCAGGCCAGTCCACAGTTCTGTGAAATAATGAATCCGATAGCTTGGCACTGAGAGAGGGAGGGAGAGAGCTCGACTAAAACCTAATCGACGCTATTAGGGAGTACAGCCGCGTGTAGGTGGGCTAGTGGCTATTGTCCATTCGACGCGCGACCACAAGAGAAATAATCCCGAATGCGCTCAGCTAGCCACGAGAGCGCATTCACACCTGAAGGACCTCGTAATGAGCACAGCTAGCCCGCGAACACTGCCTGAGCGCGATAGACACTTT
Organism: Eupelmus urozonus; assembly: GCA_900480035.1. Classification (NCBI taxonomy): domain Eukaryota; kingdom Metazoa; phylum Arthropoda; class Insecta; order Hymenoptera; family Eupelmidae; genus Eupelmus; species Eupelmus urozonus. The sequence goes on from UELX01003797.1 coordinate 10,920, forward strand.
TCGAGCTTTGCGAGCTGCTGCCTGTCTGACTCTCTTTCATTGTTCGTTCATGCTTATTGTTCTTTTTTTTTGGTCTGGGTGAGCGGTGAGGAGACGATAGAACGAGTGTGTTTAGTGCTTGCGATTTTCGGTACAGTTTTTATGGTTTGATTATTTTACATAAAATACTTTTGTTGTTTGAGGTGAATATTTGAAATTTTTAATGTGTTCATTTAAAAATTTTATGTGATTTTTCTAGTGTTTTGCAGAAATTTTGTTAAAATTTAATTTCAATTTGATGCAAATTATTAATAGGAATAGTATATCACGTAATTTATTTGTGTTGAACTACTTTATGATAAATACGTTTAAACTTATAAAAAAATAGATAACACAAATGTTTTGTTAAGTGCTTTCTAAACATAAAATGTTTATTAAAATAAATTCGATTTTTGCATAATACAAAAGTGCCCAAGTGCTTTGTACCAAGCATGTTACAGTTTTGAATCATAGACCATAACCCCATTTCTCTGAAGAGCTTGTTTCTCTATATTACTATTAAAAAAACTATTCAAAAACTTCATCAGGCACTTAAAAAGTATCTCTACTTGCATCGATCAAACTACTACAGTCTAAAAAAAATAAAAATAAAAATTGCAATTTTGTATAAAACTCGATCATTTAAACTAACACACATTCAGTCGCTCGATTGCTTCGAATCGCTCGACCATTCAAAGTATCTCCATTTTTTCAAATTGCCCGCCCCATACTACTCTATTTCCATAAACCCAAACTCACTCGTAAAAATAAAAAAAATCACCAACCCGAAATTCATCCACGAACCTCACACCTCATTTATCTCTTCAAACCATCACCTCAAAAAACAAAATTTGATCCAACCATCCCCGGCACAACAAAGGCCGCATGGCTCTCTGCTCCCTTTGGCTAAAGTCAGCCAACACAGTGTGTGCTCGAGTGGCCGCCACCGGGCGCAGGGCCGAAGAGGTCCGGAAAGACACGTGTGGCTGCAGAGACAACGACGTCAACGATTTCGAGTGCCCACGGAGAGGGTGAAAGTCTTGACGAGGTCAGCCGCAGCTCGCGCCCAACCGAGTGCAATTCGAGGTCGCGCCGTCTGCGAGAGGGAAACGTCAATGAAAAAGCCGTCGAGCTGTATACAGTCTTGACGCGGAAACGATTCTTTTCGAACTCGGCTCGTTTCGCTCTTCAATTACACCTGTGCGCCTCGCGGTTTTCGTTTCCAGCTCGCGTGTGCGGTGAGCTTCGTTAATGAGACAGCTATACAGGTTGGATGAGGTGGCTAATTGAATGAGGCTATTGAACCTGTGATTTTTCAGGTACGCAGTCGGATTGTGAATTTTATTAATGCGTAAGCTTACTGTGTTAGTCTCGAATGATTTGATCGATCAGTCTGAATGTATACGCACAAGCGAGGCTCAAACGTTGCCGGATTGAATTCACTTCCGGCGAGTTTCGCGCTTGGTAATGACTCGAAGAGAAGCATGTGTGCCGATGTAGGCAAGAATGGACAAAGTGGTATAAGGGCGAGCTCGGGGCTATATTCTCGCAGTGAGCCGGGGCTGTAACGAGGGCTTCGTTAACATGTAAACGAGTGAGTGTGATACGAGCGGCCGACGAGCCCGAGGTAGTTAAAATTTTAGCTCCGTAAATAAATCTAGAAGCCGAATCTTCAGGCGAACGAAATCTCCAGCGTTACAAATTAACGAGGAGATCCTCGATTTTCGGCGAGAGACGGAGAGACGGAAAGTAAAAATTAATCGGCCAGCGCAGCGGCGAATCCCCGTCACTAATTAAAACCATAAAGCCCATTTTCCTCGCTTTAAACCCTTAAAAAGACCAGCAGGGGGGAGGACTGACGTTGATAGCCACTGGCGAGGATTAGCGCTGGCTCGGGGGGTACTAAACGTCCGATTGTTATCCCAGCCACGCGCAAGCTCCCCGAGCCACTATCACTGATAAGAGTCGAACACGCACGCGTGACTCGCTCCTCAGTGCGCGCCGCTAATCACTGCTGCAATCCGATTTGCGATAGCCCCCCGGCGATAAGGAAGAGAGCGGCATACATTTAACAGAATTTCCGAAATAGCGTAATGGGATTTTGTCGAGCTGCGCTTTCCTCGGAGAACGAGCCGGGCTACTTGACGGCTCGGGGCTAATGAGAGGGTCTCGTGCTGTGGTTTTTTTTTGTTGGTCCGTGAGGTTGGTAATTGGGATTGGAGCTTAGTAGTATAAATATTTAAAAGTTTCTTTTTATTCGAGTGGGGTGGAAAGGATGACGTTGAATGTTTCTTTGTCGTTAGTGGAATTATAAAAAGGAATAGGTTAAATTTCAGCAAACGATAAGTTCTAATTTCCTAGCAATGCATAAATTAGCAGCTAGTTTCGAGTATAACGACTACTTACAAAATACACACACGGCAGTTACATTTTAAACGAACTGTTAACTTGCACAAGGCTTGCTTATACCTACGAAACAGACTGCTGCGCACACGCATATAGGATGCCGGGCCTGTTTGTTCTTACGCATCGTGCTCGCGTGCTAACAACCGTGACGCGAGATGTTCGCGCGCGCGCGCGGCTCAACACATAGGCGAAAGTTTGAATGCGTTAAATTAAAATTAACTTTTGGTCTGAAGGAGACATTTGAAAAGAGAACATATTTTTTAGTGATAAGAAAGTATTATATTTTGAAAACACTTTTACAATTGTAACCAATTCTATTTTTTACAGCTGCAGTTATTGATGAAATCCTAAAATTTTACCTATTATACTTTGTTAAAATATAAATATTATAAAAAAATATCGTAAAAGAAAATGGAACATGATTTATTCAATTTTTCCATCCAAATAAAATAATCTTCAAGAAAGCAGTCTAACGATATCCGTAAAGGCAACAAACAAGCCAACCCGATATTTTTATCCGTAATTGCCTTGAATTTTGATTAATCACTGTTTGCATAATTACCAAACTTGCTCTTTCTCCGCTCCCCTCGATTTGCATAATCGATTATCACCTATCGCAATATTAATTATTAAACGGATTATGTAAATCCGATCTGACCACGCGCAAGCTTACCACCGGCGGAAAATTGTTTTTATCCCGCTCCCGTAAAATTTCGCAAAATCGCAAGCCCGTTTTTATTTTCTTCCGATTAAACCGCACGATTGTCGCACTTTTGATCGCCGTTTCATTATTATAATTAATTGCCTCGACAATAACGCCGGCGGAGTGTATTCCGTAATTTGAACATCGACATCGTTACCAATCCATGCGTATTTATCGTCCGCTATATCCGCGCGCTCTGGATTTATAATGCAGACTGCGCGAGCGCGTCCTCAAAATATGCGGATAATCTTCGAATTTTTAATTTACCGATTGCATGTGCCGTGAGTTTTCCCGGAGGTTGATTATAAATTATTGAAATGTGCGGCGATTGCCTGTGTTTTTTTTTACACTTTGGTATGATGTAATCACGAGAATATACTGGTAGAGTTGATGACTAAAGTTAGTAAATTAAAATATTTCAAGCGTGGTGATATTTGAATTTTATTTTTTATTTTTCTTTGGGAAGCGGGATAAAACTGTTAATGAATTGTATTAAATTTTATAGAAAAAAGCACTCAAATTAGCTGGAACTATTTTTAATGCCTAAAAAGCTTTTATTCCAGGTTTTCTATTCGCGATGTTATCGTTCTTCGCGCTAGCTTCGACTTTCGAAAATAACAGCAAAATTTAAATTAAACCAACAGATACGCGTTTTCGTCGAAAACTGCATCAAATAGAAAATTTAGTTGTTTGGTCTGTTTTGCTTTTGAAACATATTACACATTCAGCTCTCTTTCTCTATTCATACACTCGAATGGAATACCTATTCTATCAAGGCACAAAGCGAAAATCAAAAACATGCTTCAAATTTCAAAATACAATTTCAACAACAATTCAAACACTTTGACAAAAAATGATATTTTAATAACTTCAAACAAGCTGTAATATTTATTTAACCGAACTAAATTAATACACATTTCAGAATGAATTGATTTAAATTTCACATAACATCTCGCAACACATACCCCTCTAAAACCAAGATTTTAAAACAATCCCTAACTACACTTCACAAAGAACACCACCTAGAACAAAACCTCCAAAAACCATCTCATTAAATCCATCACTCTAATCGCAACAATGCATCCCTTTTTTACCCGCCTAAGCGCATCATCAGCCGGATTCCGATGTATCTTGGTACGGCGAGCAGGGGGAGGGGGGGGGGGCAATCGTACATCGAGCGAGGGCGGAACAATAACGCGCCTGGGATATGTGCGCGCGAGCGGGCGGTTCGCTGACCGAGGGCAAAGCGACCCCATTCCTGCATTGTCCACCCTCTGGCCAAGCTTGGCGCGTAATGTCCCCGAATTCCACCTGCCGCAATCCGAAATGGCGTGGGCGGCTAGGCACGTGCAGCCACCACCGCCGCCGTAGCCGTCCTCATAGCGAGGTGCAAGCCAGAGCACGTGCGGCTGGGCGCGCGAGCTTCGAAGGTTTTACCATTTTGATTGAATTTTGAGGTGATGGTTGTGGTTTTGGATTGTTTGAGTGCGAGTTTTTGCTGGTGATGGAGTTAGAGGGGTTCGGTAGTCGTATTGTTAACAATTATGCTGATTACGAAGTTTTTTTATAATTGAATATGGGATGTACTTGCTTTATATTTGCTAGGGCACGCCTGCAGAATATTGTCTTGAAGTATTTTATGGAGATAGAGTATATCTTAACGTGAAGAGCAACTGCTTTCTAGTGAGCTTATGTAGCAATATATTTTTTAATAGTCAAAAAAGCTATGTAATCTCCATAGTCGGTAATAATAGCCTTATCATATACATAGGTATATCGTATACAAAGTAATAACTTTAATTTTATAAGATCATGAGTACATTGTATGTATAATGACTATTGATTAAAAATATTTACATTGAAATATAATACCAATAGTATTTCCGAAAAGCTTAAATTCTCACTTAATAGATATTACTATATATTCAATCCAAAATCATCTAATATTACCCACACAGGGAGTGTTCTCAATCTCCTCTTTATAACGCTTACATTCTCGCTTTCTTCCCACCAGAATTGGCAGACACTCGTGCACGCCTCCTCGGTATGTTTATACGCTCAGTGGCTACTCGACGAAGGTCCGAGCCGTCATAAAGTATGGCCACGCGCGCGCGTGCAGCTGTGAAACCGCGCTGCGACCAGCGTCAAGAAATTTTAATTGAAATTACTTAATTAACGCGAGCGAGGCGCCGCTGGGCTATCTCGTTGAAATATGCAGGAGATTCTAAGCGCACGAGGTAAGGAGCCGTGTTTTCGGATTTTTGCGGCCGCGCCGCGCTGAGCTCTGTTTAAGAATGATGGGCTGCTCGTGAATTTCAAGGAGAGTGAACTAGTTTGATTTTAGGGAGGGAAATCTGGTGCTTTGAGTTTGGTAATTTAAATGGTGGTTAGAATAAAAATAAGTTAGGCTTGTTGGAAATATTGTACTTATTAATATTTAGTAATATATTATTAATGTTTCCGTACTATGTTTTTAATAACGTTATGATTGAAAAATTGAATTTTTCAATTTTTTATGATTTTTCATTTGTAATTTGAACTTTTAATTGCTGTTTCATAAGTCTTCTATATAAAGGCTTTCCCGGAAAGTGAGAGCTTAAATGTAATTCATTTTAGCTACAAGGTGCATGAATTTCAACTGCAAATAGTAATTAATTTTAGCACTTAAGAACCCTCTGCAAACTGGCAAACTTCAAAGGAAAATTGTATGAACCCCAGTTTTTTGATATTTCGTCGAAATTTGGCAATAGAATCTTTGCCACATTACATCCACGCAATAATTGAATAGAAATATAATTTTAAATAGAATAAAGAATAAAGTGCATGAAATAAATTTCTTGGAAACACAAATAAATTAAATAGAGCATTATAAAATAACATATTTTGCGAACAGTATAAAATTTAATAAATATTTTAATGTTTAATTAATTGTTTACTATATAATTATTTGTTAAAGAGTTTAAAAATTGATATATTATAATATTTTTTTCATGAATAGTTTATATTTGTTTAATCAGTAATATGTAGACAATATTTTGTCTAATATGAGGGCGAGAGTGGCAAAGGAATTATAGCAACCTTTTATCCAAATATCGGGAACAATGGCTCATACAATTTACGATCTTGAAGGTAAGTATAGACTAACATCTTGAACGAGATATCGAGAAAAACTAAAGATACCACAGAATTTGAATATTTCATCAGAGTCAAAAATAAAAGTAAATTTCTATCCCCAAAGAAATACTTTATTATCTAAAATTAAATAGTAAAGCAAACGACCTAAAGAATGATATCAATATCCTCTACAAAAAATCCGATTAAGACCTCAAAAACCAGGTAAAATGTAACCGTCGACCCTGTTAACAACTACCTCTCTGGCTACGCACAGAGCTGCGGGGCTCAAGATTTACAGTGAATTACCTTAATTAATTTTGTATAAAACGGCCTGACAGTAACTTAGCCAAGCAACGGCTTCAGTTACGTCTAAAAAGAGGAAAGAGAAAGAGCTAGCTCACACTTATCAGCGTGCCGGAGGTTTGCGCATGGAGGAATTTTCACGGTATGAAGCCAAGCAGGTGCCTACAGAGTCAAGACTGCGCCGACAAAGTCAAAGCTTTTGCCGAGCCGTGCGCTCGCGCGTTATGTCAAAGCGCATGATTTTAGCGCCAACGAGATTTCAAGTGTTTTCATTCACAGAAATAATTACAGAGAATATCTTAATAATTAGTGGCAAGCGTTACATCCTTGACTTTTTGGGCGAGCTCAAGATTTTCGTGGTTAAATAAGGCATCATGTTTTTTTGGTAGGTGGCGAAGTTATTTATATTACTCGGTTTGATTAATCTGATTTTGGTAATACGTTCAAGCATGAAATGGATGTTTTATGGAGAGGAAAATATGTGTGTAAAATTGTTAAACTAGAAATCGTCATAATTTAATTTTGTGAATGATTCTATGGAATTGAAATAAAATATGTACATTTCAAATACAATTTTATGTATGGATTTACTAGGTTGTTGATTTTATTAAACTAAAATCAAAGTGAAATTATTTTAATTAATCTGAAAACCTCTAAAGTTTTGACAAGCAAAGAAAATACATCGGCTTGTTTATAAAAGTTTCAGTTGGTGATGTCCTTAAAACAAGTAAAAAAGTATTTCGTATTTTAATAATTAAAAAGGCTTTTGATCGAATATAGTTACATAAATATACAGTTAAAAGGAATACGCTTTTGAAAGTATGACCTAATTTGTAAAAAAACTTTAATAAAATAAGAATTTCCAAATTTATTAGAAATATTTATAATATTTACTGAAAAGAGTTTTGTTGATACGAACTGTGGTTCAGGATTAAACAATCAAATAGAGAATTGTGACGCACAAGTACATAATTTGGAATATCAATAATTGTTCAAGTACCCAATGGATAGTAGCTCCTCAATTTATTCTGTAAACATGCATGATTATTATCTCATTAACTCTGATAGACAATTGACTAGTTTCAGTGGTCTGCATATAGATCAGTCAACATAATTTTCTATTCTAAACTCTATTTAAAGGTAATAAAAAATATTTAATTGCTAATTAAATATATCTATACAAACAACATTCCTGTTTCCTGCTCCTCATACCTACTTAACGCTTTCCAAACTAAATATTACCCAGAAATTTATTCGAGCACTGCTTAATTATTCAGTTACTCTCTTCTTTCTATTTAACAGAGAAATCGTAGCATCAATTACGATAAATGTACCGTTCACTCCTACGGATGAGGCCTCGCAAACAATCAAGTCTCTCTATTTCTCTCTCGCTCTCTCTCTCTCTCTCTCAGTCTCGGCGTAAATGACGTCGGAAGAGGCGCGCTTGCTCGCGTCCTTCCGCAGCAGTCAACATAAATTCTCATCTGCCTAAAGCAAGTAGTACTACGTCCCCGTGTTTATATACTCGGTATGGAACTTGTGCGCTCTTCCCCGCTGTGTGGAAGATCGTGCAAACATGCACCGTTCGATCGGGCGCAAGCGCAACTTGTGTGAGCCCGACAGCCAGCGACGGCTTAGTCGTCCTTGGTAACCAAGACCCAGATCGAGATCGATGTTGCTGGCGTAGCGAGCGCTGAGAGGAAGAATATTGAGGAAAATTAAAAATAAGGAGATGTTGGATAAAGTGTGGGGACGGGATTGACTTATGATGGATAGTTTTTTGCGCGGCGATGTGGATTGGTTGTGGTAATAGTTTTAAACAATTGTACACGAGAATTATAAAATAGGCAAATGCGAGTAAGTTTAATTGGTCAAAGTTGAAATCGAAGTCATAAAATGTTTTGCAGTAATTAAGATTAACAACATTTAATTTTAATCTTTTAATCCCTCGACAAAAATGTGTTTAAATACTTTTCGATGTAGTTATTTAATCAAATGTAAATAGATATAAGAAAATAACCGATAAGATTTATCCAAATCTTTAATACAGAGAAAAGAAGAAAGTTTTACATTCAAAAATAACAAAATGTCGAAGAAAAAATGTCACGGCATAGCTGCTCTCTTCAACTGGAAAAGCATTATACTTTCAGTAGTACTGAAACGTAAAGCTTAAACGTAAATCTTGTTCTAAAAATATTTCGTATAAATAAGTAGAAAAGAATTAATTTAAAATAAAATAGCAACTGTATAATGAATAAAGACCGATAACAACACATTAATAGCAGTAAGCTATTCAGAAATTTATTCTCAAAGCTTCACTAAAATCCATTTTCGGGAAGTATGACACTCTCTTTGTAAGTCCACTTGTTTCAGTTCCGCTCCCTATCTTTCTTTTTCTCACTTTTTCACTTTCTCTTCTCACTGCAAGTAGTAAGCAGCCGTTTCAGCCAGACGTCGCATCGGTGATAAGTATATATACACAAGTTCGTCTGTGTACCAAAGACCTCGACGATAGAACTGGAAACTTCTAAGCCGTCGTGCATGCAGGGGATGCTCGTATTTAAACGCATACAGAGCACCTCGAAAATGAATATGCAAAGAGGTAGTAAGAGAAGCTGAAAGATGGAAAGTGATTGATGGTATTCGTTTCTTTATCTTTTTAATTTTATGAGCGAGTAAGTTCGTTATTGGGCGCTATAACATTGTTATGTGACACTAACTGCTGCTGAAAAAACTGAATAAGACTGTTCTAATATTGGTTGTATATGAGTTGTAGAAAAATTTCATCACTTTACCTAACCTATTGAGAACTCTCTTGGCCTCGTGGGCCGCGCAGATTCGCTAAAGGCTGCAACTTCGCGCCAAGTCCACGTGGGAAGCCTGGGGAGCGAAGATGGTAACCACGACTTGCACATGGCGCGCCCTGACGTCTCTAACTAAGAAGCAGTTGCCGCGTGTTGCTCTCGCCCTGGATCTGGTCACGTTGGTGAAACGCTCGTGGACGCAGACTCCCAACTAAGCCTAACCTTTTCACACACACACACACACTCTCACTATTTTCGCTCGAGCGCTTATAAACGGACACGCCCGGATGGCACGTCGTTAGCGCAACGAGGGAATGCAAAAGTTCTATGAATCCGACAAAAATCGATTGGAAAATCCTCGACGTAAGGCCCACGCGTGCTATCCGCTTGGCAGTACCATCAAGACTGAGCCCGTGCTATCGCGCGCGCGGGCCCGTCGTTAACGGAAATTTTATAGGGGGCGCGCGCATCGACGCATCGATATTTTGCGCAACAGCACGGGATTGAAATTATTTAAAAACTCTGTCATAGCAAGAAAGGTAATATAAGCCTAAGCAAATATATAGAATATCTAATGACTGATTATATTAACTCTTGACACAATCTTTATTCATTTTCAAATAAAATTTTTTTTTCAGCTTGAGTCACTTATAAGATAGTAGAATCACTGCATTCATGTTTTGTGTTCTATTAGATTCGTGGTAGATATTTTCATTCCTAATAGTTCATAGTTTTAGATGAAAGTCAACAATTTTTATAGTTAGTTTTTTATAGTAATTTCTAACAAGAAACAATAACAAAACTTTTAGTGCATAAAAAGAAAGTATATATAAACCGAAACAGGCACACTGAAAAAAGTGCTTGGTGAATCTAACAAAGTAGCACTTGGTTAAAATATAATTTGTTGCTCCTACGAAGTTTT
>UELX01003798.1:0-21178 GCA_900480035.1 Eupelmus urozonus
ATATAATACTCACAATGTCTATAAATAAACTTTTTTTTCTATCATCTTCTGATTTTTTCATTCTCTTATAAAAATTCATTAAGTTGATGAATTAATTATCAATAATATAAATTGTAAAATAAATTTGCATTCGAATATGAAATATAATTAATCACATTCATATTCAGGAGTATTGGACGTAAATTGGTTCTATAATAAACTTCTGATATTTTTTCGATATATCTACAAATAAATTCATGTTTATTGTTTTAGAGAATAGAAATTATTGCGGACATTATTTCCATACCATTATTCAACAGTTTAAATTACGGTTTCTCCTTAAAATTTATTATTATTTTCGACAAAAACAATAAATTTCACACAATTTGCATCTATTTTTAGAATAACATTAATCACTTTTAATAATTGGCTTATTTAATACAATTAATAATAACATTTTTTTAAATTATCTAAGTTATGTTAGAAGATCCAAATCGCCACATTAATCATTTGGTCAAGGTTAATTTATTTTTGACTCTAAAATTACGCTAATCGCTGTCATTTTATGAATTAAGAGATCGTTTAACCAGTTGGTAGTTTGCAGTTAGATAACTATTATGCAAATACCGCACTATATACTGACTACATAACTCGGTTATTTCTATTTTTATATACGAAAAATATTTCAACTCTCTCATCTCTCAACCCATCCTACCAAGTCATTCTATAATATTAAAACTACTAAATCCATTGTCACGCGTTGCATTAAAAGATAAATCCGGTCTCAAATTCACGTCATCACTGCGGCAATGTACTTTCCGCACGGCATAAATAGCCAGCCAGTCTTGAAATAAACCATTCATAATCAAAGATAATTACCAATCCAGGTCAAAAGTCGCGTACATATCCCCGCCCCACACCCTCTCATCGCTAAAACTCAACTTTAACTAGTAAACCCAAGATTAGAATCAATCATCGTTCAAACAGACCTTTATCACGAAATTTCCTTCTTTGGACGCGGCGCACGATCGGCCCGATAAACTGTGGCAAACTACCAGTGCATGAAGTGCGCTTACCTTTTCACTTGCACATAATAATTACACATTCGATTAATATAGCATTACGTAAATGCGCATTGGGCTCGATGATACGAGTCCAGGATGGAAAGTGTAGGCGAATCTGTCCAAAGTGCCTCGTCGTAGTTGGGTTGTGCATATTGATCAAACTAGCCGCGTGCCGCGGCTGGCTTTAATTTTTATGCAACGCGGATACGCCGACACCATTGCGCCTTAATTGCAGTACGCGCGCGCTTTGCAGGCACGCCGCGGAATAAGTGCCTAATCATTACGTTCGATGGATGATTGGCAAGGACGATTTTCGCGCGCGCCCGCGCGATTTTGTTCGATTTTATTTTAGGTGGGAGAGATAGTTTGTTCGTGAGCGTGACGGAGAATTAAATTGATGCTTGTTGTGATAATTTTGATTTTTTAATTGAATGTTTCTTTTTAGTTACATTTGAAATAATATAATTAATCTACAATTAGATGTTAGAGCCTACGCTGACTGGAGTATATTACAAAGTTCATCGTTCGAAAAAGTTAGCCACATTTTTATTGCTCATCGTTATTTACAATGCCTACCTCTAGTAACTCTATACGATACTAAGAAGATTAATAAAATATTATTAATGTAAAAAGATACTGATGAGGATAGGTTCTAAAAAAGTTTCACTGAAGTAAAAATGAACTTTACACTCACGAATATGATGCTTTCATCATCATATCAAGTATTCCTTTTTATTATGATAGACATATATTTACTTTAATTTTTTATTCTTTTTATTCAAGTGATCTTTTTTTATTTGTTTTTTAATAAATTTACAGTATTCTTGAATTTTCTCTAAGACGTAATACAGCTTTCATAGGATAATAAACTAATTTATTTAGCTGATGCATTTATTACTTGCTGTCATGTCATCGTTTTAAATAAACGAGCTATAATGTTTTTTTATACCATTTCAACCCCTAAATTACAACTTTGACATGATTTTTTGGCCTCTCGTGGTATAAAAAGTAGTTCGATACTCGTGTGTAAGTTAATTACTTACGTCTTGAGATGTTTTTCGCACGAACAAAGCTAGTACATCCGTGTCAAAATGTACTAATTTACTTAGGACATAACTCCTAAACTCACAGATTTCTATATAAAAGTAAGTAAATAAGTACGTTTGGAAAAACACTTGTGTGCAAGTATATCATGTTTTGATTTCTTATTCTCATCTTCAATAACAAATTGTTGAAAATGTAGAAAAAGAAAAATAATTATATTTTTTGGGGAAAATTATAGGTATCATTCCTTTCTCCATAAAAAATTATGAAGATTTTTAAAAATCTTGTTAAATCACTCGATAAAACCATAAATAATAAAGAGCTAATTAATTAAAACTAATAACAATTCATCACCTAATACTCAGTTGTAACAATAAAAATAATTTATAATGAAAAGTTAATAAATTTTCAAGTAGAAGGATGATTTTTCAATTAAATTAATCCACTCTTACCTAGAATAATATATGGAATAAATTTTCTGAACGGTTGCAATTTAGGCTAATATTTCTTTCAATACAACTACCTTCGTCGAAATATCGATCATCTCTTCTTACGAAAGTCGACTTCAAAAAACTAAAACTAAAAAAATGCACGAAAATCAAAAGCAAGATAAATAAAAACCAAAAGGATACTGATCATCCTAAAAATGGATATCGATCCTACCTAACGACGATATCACCTTCAAAGATTCTCGTGGCTCCAGATAAAAAAAAATGCTTTTGGCTATAGAGCAAGAGCAGTCGTTTCATAAATCCTCGCGCGCAAGGCGCACAGTCACGGTGAAACGAGTAGATAAAAGGGCTCCTTTTTTTCTCGACTGCACTTCTCTCTCGGCCCTTTCATCTTGATGGTACGCACTTGGGCGAGGTAAGCGGGCAGGACCGTGCTTCAAAATAATAACGCGGATCCGGAGTCGCTGGGGTGTGCGTGTATTGTGATACGGTTGAAAATGTGATAAATGAAAATTTCATAAAAATTTATTGCAATGACTTATTCGAAAATTTAAAGTGAATTATGTGAAGGAAATGTCATCGTTACCAGGCAAAAATTTAGGTAAAAGAAATAAGTCTTTTGAGGTTGCTGACTTAGAGATAGTAGTTGATTTTAAAAAATTTTTAATGAAGAATAATTCAAAGCTTGGAAATTTTTTTATTGAATAAAGTTGGAAGTGTTAAGAAATGAAATAAAATATTTTATAGAAGGATAATTTTTTATGGTTTATACTTCTATAACACATTTTTGAAGAAGATAAACTGATCAAAAATTTTAATAGAAAATTGTTAAAAAAGTTTAATTAATGTTTTTTAATAATTTGTTTTATTTAATCTTGCGATAACATTTCTTGCATAGCATAATACATCGGTAGAATGTAAGAGTATTACAATCTTTAAACATCTAAATATTATATAAAGTTTTGCCTTTTAACTTTAAAATTTATCCATACAGCTCGAATTGGACTATGCGAGTTTTGTATAATTGAAAACCACAATTTCTTTGCGATAACAACCATATCAACAATATTGAGCAGTCGATAATAATTTAATATACACTAGCAGCACAATGCATTCCGTCAGGGTTAAGTTTTTGACCATCTATACAGTCGCATGATTTTTTGCTGTCGGGTAGTACGAAGCATAATTGTGTACATTTTCCGTATTGCGTTCCGCTGCACTCATTAGTATCCAAAGACATTTTCTCGCTATGAATTCTTAGCTGTGAGCGCATCATATAATTGAAAGGATATGGGTCGAAATTATGCCAGTGATCTTTGGTTAAGCCATTCTTGTTGTGTCGCCTGAGAATAAAAATTAAAAAATTTAATGAAAAAGATAAAAAGCATGCAGTTATATATGGACATCATTGACAAAAGTATCTTTTACAATTCTTGAACTATTTGAGAAAGTAATTCAATGTTTATAAAATCGTTTTTTACATAATTATCACTTAGTTTTTAAAAAAATATGAACATTCATTTTTCTCTCTTTGTTATATTTATTTTTTTACCTTATTTCATTTGCGTCTTTTACGTATACCCAATCACCATGTACTGCAAATCCGTTGATGAAAGTCAATGGTGCGTTATTTTCAGTTGGTAGCTGAGCAACCCTTTCAATCCTACTTCCGTCAAGATTAGCCCGATGTATGCACCAATATTTGTCAATGTAATAGAACCTATCTTCTTCAAAGTCCAGGGTCACATAAGAAACTGAACCTGTGAATAGTCAGTACAAGAAAAACGATAAGAAAAAAGTTCCGACTACTAAATACAGCTCAAAAAAGAAGTAAAGTAGTCCTTACCCAGTTTAGGGAATGTTTCGGAGTGTGAGCCATCAACCCACATGCGAGTTAGCTGGTAGCGAGGATCCTGGAAAGATGTATAATAGACGTAACCTCGTCTTGGATGAACCGCCAATGAGAAAACTCGACCTATTGGACCGGTGAGGGTCTTTATCGATGTACGTGGTATATGATTAGATTGTAACTCCCAACTTTTAAGATCATCGGTCACCGAAGACACGGCGATCTTATAGATAAGCGTTTTCAACTTCACGTCCCATTCCATCATCACGAAGTAAATGTTATTCGATATCCAGTCCACGGCCAGCAATCCGTACTCTCTGTCCGGGAAGTTTACAACTTGGACGGAATTACCCGTCTTTAAGTCCTTCTTTATGATTGCTTGCGTGCCCGAGTAAAATACTGCTCTGTAAAAACGTAATTTATCATTAAATAGCGTGATTTATGCAATTAAGTGGGAGTATTCTTGTCGCAATTGTTTGACTTAGTTCTCAATAATGCTTAAATCGAAATGATCCTCAGAATAGGAAGAATGGATTAGTCCTTACTTTGTGACTGGATTGTAGTCGAATCCATACTGATTACCGCCGACACTTCTCAGCTTAATTTTAAATGGCGTGAAAACCTCGTGCGTGGGATAGATTAGCTTCGGTCTTTCGTCTGAAGGATCCAAGGCCCCCACAAAGTTGTCGTTCTCAAACAGCATAAAATCGTTGACTTGCTCGCAGCTACTATTATCCTTCTTGAGACGATAGCCAGTTTTACAACGGCAGGTATATTTGGAGTTGTCCTTCGGCAAGTTGATGCAAATGTCCTGGCAGGGCTTCCTGGTTTCACAGATCTTTTCTAGGTTGCCTCTAACCCGTTGGGATTCAGCACTGACTGCTTTGACCTGAAGAATCGGGCCCCACTGGTCGTTATTCAGCTTTTCCGGATTTTTGCAATCTCGACCGTTGTAATTGCAGCGGAACATTTCGCTAAATATGACATCGGTTTTCTTCGGTAGATCCGGATCGAGAGTGACTAATTAGGACAGAGAGATGTATGATAATATTATTGATTACTTTTATTTGCAATAATATAAAGAATTGGACTGAGTTCTAAAATCTTATATGATTTTACCATTCCTTTATAAAAATTAATCATTATGAATTTTCGATAGATGCTGCTAGAAATTTAATAGAATTTTATTTTATTTTTTTTCTCAAAAAGGAAGCGAATTTAAATAAAATCATATTTTAGTACTTATACAAACGTACAAACAAACTAAGGGAAAAGTATATTCTACAAAAAACTTAAAAGAACTAATCATTAAACTTTTAAAATAGAGGGAAACAAAGTTAACAATAAATATGTTTTTACCGCTGTGACTGATTGTTCTTTGATGTACATACACTCAAGTCGAGTAATATGGATTTTAATTAAATATAAAGTTTTACTCACAACTTGTTACATTGACACCGTAGATGTAGTTTTCAGATACACTCAAACTGAAAGGATAAAACTTAGCCCCTGGTATTCTCATAACAGTGTTGAGCTGATTGTCGTTGTTATAATTTATGGACTCTATTGCATCATCCTTAAAAGAACCAAAAACTATTTTTCTTCTAGATCGATCCAAAGTGATTGCCCCCATTCGTCTTTGTAAGTTAAAGTTTATTGGCTGTAGCCTTTCAACATCCGTTGTATCCATTTTCATTCGGAAAATCTAGAAATGTTTATCAAAATCAAAATTATTACTTAATTTTCAGTAGTCAAATTAATTACTACAATGCAATAATTCGTACTAGAATTATTAAGAAATACAAAATGTATTCTTATAATTTTTGTATTGTTTACAAGAAAAAAAAAATTTAATACTATTCTATAAAAATATAATATGATAATATTAAATAACTCTATTTGATAAATTGTAAAATAATAAAATTAAAATCGTAAAATAAAAATAGTACATACGTGATCGAAATTATTAACATCGTCCATCAAAAATATGTAGCCCTCAACAGGATCGACTTCGATATATTTTGGTTCATATTCATTAGCCAAAACAGGATCAAAGCTTCTCAATAAGTTTGCACCTGATTTGCCATTGATGTCTAATACGTGCAAAGTATTTGTTCGTGAATCTATTACGTATAGAAGATCACTAATATAATCTACGGCAATTGATACCGGGAACCAGAATCGATTGTAATAGATCGTATTTACCTTCGATATCTGTAAACAATTAAAATAACTCATTAACTTAAAATTAAAATAATTTCTAAAAAAAGTTGATAAAATTTCTAATAGGCAGTTATAGTTTTATCTCATTATTTTTAGATTTGCTACTACACTGAGTTATTGATGTACTCTCTAAAAGAAAAAGTGTGAATCCAACTCAAAATTCACACTTCACACCTTATGAGGTGTGAATTTTTAAATTTGTTTTGTAATTGTTTATTAAACTTTTATAAAAACATACATCCATGTAGCCTCCTCCTAACGGACAAGAGAAAATTTCTCCCTCATATGTAGTCCAAAATAAAAGATTCTTAGCATAATGATAGTCCATAGCTAAGGCTTTTTCTGTATTAATTGCTTTCCTCTCTCTTTTGTATTGTCCACTATCATCTTTTTCTGAAAGATTGAGTTCCCATAGTCCTGATTGTTTTGTGATGAAAAATAACTTGGATAGTTTATTTGGATTTCCGGACAGTTTAAGATCTTCCTTAGATAATTCTGTGAGAATAAATTTGAAAAATAATTTAAGTTTCGTGAAAGTAAACTATATTAGTATTAATAATGAGTTACTAAGACATGTTTACAAATATGTGTAGTTATTGTTTTAAAAAAATTATTCGTAACGAATTCTAATGTTAGTAATTTTTTTTAAGGTGAAGATGTATTTTTATTAACTATTATTAATTATTTCTAGTGTATTTTAAAATACTTGTACTAGTCATATAACATAAATTGGAATACGAAATGTACAGATTCAATTGTACTAAAAAAATATCACTAAAAACTAATTTAAAATTTCTTTGATGAAAAATTTTGTATTTCTAACTTACTGTCAGCTGCTTTTTGGTAACCCACACCTTGAGAATTTACGGAAATGAATCCAAGTAGCAGGAAAAATCCGAGATACATCATTTCTGCTGATGATCGCTGCACTACGGCTATAAACATAAATTTAAATCAGTAGGTAATATTAAATTTGAAGAAGCTAATTACTATTGCTAACTAATATTTTAATTTATTTCTTTTTTATTTTATAATTTATGATAAATAATAAAACAATAAATCTAATATCTACAACTTACGTGCAGCCCTCGGAAATGAACGCGTCCCTTAGAACATCCCGCAATGAAGCGAAAACTCTTGCGACTCTTCCTCTTATATAGCTTCAGTACAAAAAACACTTCTAACCAGTTCCTGTAGGTACAACAAAACATATTGGAAATCATTTGAAAAAAGTTTTACAGTCATACGATAAATCCTTTGCGGTATTAAGGGAAAAATACCAAATAATTTATCGGGCTCATGAGTTTTCCATGTGCGCTGCTCATCCCATAACCCTACCATACCGGTTTCCTGAGCAGGTTTGCAAAATATTACCGCCTACGTGCAATGGTACTTCAAGTAATATATTTTCAAATTATATCGAGGATTCACATTAATTTATAGAAGGCAAAAATCTGCAATTGAATATTAAAATTTGTTTAATCTTATTGCTTTACGAAAAATGGGTAAATTTAACACTTTATGAAATTATATGTTATGAAACTGTTTATTAACATGAATACATTTTACTCGAGATTATACTTTTTATTGATTTTACATGAAAATTTTATTTATTCAGAATGTATAAACAAGGTAACATTAAATAAAACGAATTTGATATTTAGAATGCTTGGCATTTATTTATTAAAATTTTAGCTCATTGCATAAAAACAATAAATATAGAAATTTTATAATTTTGAAAGCAAGTTTTTAGTGTGTCAAATTAATCCAATAAAATCAAAGTTGCAATAAATTTTTAAGATTTATATTTCATATATTTATACTTTATTTTTTACTAAAATGCTTTGATTTATATAAAAACATAACTTTCTGAAATCTTATTATTATTTTTTGAATAAAATGCATTGTATAAAGACATTATTGTATCGCTATTCTAATTTTTTACTTTTTTTCCTGAAAATTCAAAATATTTATTTTTGTTACTTAAATTAATTGTCAAAAATAAGGACTTCCGAATAGTTATTATAAATTATTAAAAGTTACAGTGATACACTGGCACAATTAAATTTTCTAGTAACTTATAGTAACATTTGATCTACCGCTAAAAACTAAAAATTGTATATTAAAAAACTATGCACGTAAAATTAAAAAAACAATATAGAGAAGGAAACTATCAAAAGACACGGAAAGCCCAAATTATTAGAAAGAGTAATAAGGATAAATTTATTGATATATAGATTAAAAACCCCCATTCGGAGAAAATAATAAAGTTCAAAAGAAACCCACAAATCAATTAGCTTATGAAAAAAATCATATTATTTTGGATAACAAAAAATAACTGAATTAAAAGCCAGTCTAGCTTTTACAGTCCCAGAATTTACCTTAATTTCAAAACTGACCAATTTCATATATCTTAGTTTTACTCAAAATCTACCGAATTTCCACAGAATAACAAAATAAAATCTTTCCACGGAACCAAATCTGCTCTTCAACCAACAAGACCTAAAGAAAACAACAAATCTGTATTCCCCATCGTAAAATCACAGCTGCGTGTCGGCTCTGACACTCGCCACGCAGCATCGTCGTAACGTTCAGCCCTCCGAAAACGGAACGTCGCCAGATACAGCTCGTAAGAGTAAAAAGCCAGGTTCGCCGAAGCTCGCCGAATGCCAGAATACAGATAGTGTATTAGGCCAAGACGACAACGAGTGTACTATTCTCGGTTTCTCAAACTACCGTCCCTCTCTGTTTCTTCCACTTTACATTACGTGCGTGCCATGCTAGAGACAACTCCGCAGAGGTGAGCGCGCCAATTTGCACGGTGCACGCGATTCCGCGCCGCATAAGCGCGGTGACCTGTTCCCAGCTTGGCGACCTTGGCTGGAGTAGTAGGACATGGGCGGCTCTTTCGCGTTTATGAGTTGGTCTTCTTGGATCGGTGTAGAGTTTGGTTGTATACCCCGGAAATATGGAGCAGTAAAGTTGGCTTGGTGAGGTTCATTTTTGCGGTCGATTGGACTGTTCACGAGCAGAGGTATGATATAATTTTGATTGGTTGATGTTATCGGTGAGGGAATTTGTTCGTTACTGTGGGGACGATTGAGCGTTTTGTTTTGTGATTGTAAAATATTGTGGTTAATAATGTAATATTGATAATATGGCAAAACTAATAAGCAAATGATGTATAACTTCACAGCTCTCACTGCAACACTGTGACTTCAGGAGATATCCGTAAAACTTTATCTTCTTTCATATTTTGTGCATTGAAGATTTCTTACAAAGAAAATCTATACAAAAATGTTAGAACATGATTTTAAAACAATCATACGAATTCCCAAATGCCTTGCATTATTACAACTATTAAAATTAGTCTCTCACTATCAACAAGTTAAAATGTATGCAAAGATTATTTCTGTTCGCATAAATCTCGTTAATAAACCGATCAGAAAGGCATGTTTATACGTGCAAGGAAAATGGATTGAACGTACTCGTGAACTAACGCAACTGAATGTAGGATGTTAGATCTCGGAATTCTTAATAATTAGCATACGTTCGCTATGCACGCAACAGTCAGCTTTGTAGCGTATTATATGCCTATAACTGTTGCGAAGCTTTAGGTAACTAAAAAACTGCGAATGCAAAAAAATGTAATTATGTCATATTAGTTCAAAACGTCTTATTTATATGAATAAATAAAATACATATATAGAAATGTAGTATTTCGGATAAAACTATATAAATCATTTCAAAAAATGAAAGCATCTTTTTTTTGTCTCATAAACCATTCAGGTGGTGTAGAAAACTGTAAATACATATTTAATATTAAAGAATATTAAAAATATAGAGAGTAAAATAATATTATGAAGATACAAGTTCCTCTTCATAAAAGATTGAGATGTTATTTATTGTTAGGAGTTTAAAACCGTTTGTGATTGGATAATTAGTCATTGCGATTTTTAAATGTAGCGCTGGAGACAGATTCAAGGTTAATTTTTTACTGTGATGCTAGATGAGCATACTAATCTCCGGTAGCGTAGTGGTCGTCTAATCTAGTAGATAATTATAAATAAAAGGAAATGTTTTTTAAAACCCTTCTTTATAATAATGGTACTTATTAATAAATGTTAAAAAAGTAAAATTTTATTTAAATGTGATATTATTATATGAAAATACTTTGAGAAAGCTATTTCGAAAGCATAAGAATTTACATTAACTTTTCAAATAATTAATTTTATGTATCTGTCTTAATTTTCTAATTTTTCGAAAAAAATGAAACAAAAACTTTTCGTGTAATCAAAGCAAGTCTTCATTTCAAAGACAAAGAAAACAAAACAAATCAGTATTCTTCATCGTAAAATCACAGCTGCGTGTCGATACTGACACTCGCTGTGAATGCAACAAGATGTAATTATGTCATAGTAGTGTAAAACATCTTATTTACAGGATAAATACTTGAAATACATAGAAATGTAGTATTTCGGACAAAACTATATCTACAAATTTAAGTATCTTTATAATATTGTTGATAAAATCTAGGAATAAATTTTATAATTTTGAGTTTTAAATTATAATATAAATGCAGGCTGGGTATAGGCGCGTTGTATTCAAAATAAAATAAAATTAGTTTTACCTGTACTAAAAATCGCTGCTAATTCATTGGTAATTAAGAAAAGAACTATTTGTGAAAAAACAGCAAAGTGAAAAGTAGTATTACTTTATAATAGTATTACTCCACTTAATTCTTCCATAAACTTAATGCAATGTAGAATTGTAGACTGTCATTTACTACAGTGTTAAATATACATGAAAAAACTTTTGATTCTGTTTATTGAAGATTCATATGCAATAAATTATATAATGTATATCTCTGATTCTTAAAGTGATGAAAGTTTGTATAGCTTAATTATACAATCCATAAATTTGAGTTATGATAAAGTCATTAAAATTTATGAGATAAAAATTGTATTTTGTCAAATTTTTTTAACTCATTTCAAACATAACAGTATGTATCTAAAAATACAAATACTTATAATAAATTTTTACTATTTGATTTTTTCATAATATATGCACAATTTTCACGATGATTTAAAAATACATTAATAATGTTAATTCAGAGAATTCGATAATTAAAATGATTTTTATTTAAGTGCTATAAATGTAAAAGTCACATAATTAATGCATGTATAATCACGATGCATTTATTCACGTTTAATACTTCTGTAGAATCGTTTTAATGAATTATACTAAATTTAATAATATAATTAAATTTATGTCGTAAATTCGGTTGAAATCATATATTACCGTACGGTCCGATTGTGAGTCCACGAATTAAAAATAGCTTCCAACTCCTTGATAATTATTATGCATTAGAAGTTATTCAATGAATGAAATTTCTCTTTGAAGATATAAGTCTTTTTGATTACATATGTTCCTTTTCGTGCATAAGAATCCTGGTCATATAAAAAAAACAGGTGTAGAAAAAATTCATTAAATAGGAACATTCATTTTTTAATAGAAATTTCATCTAACAGAGCAACTCTATCATTACGGAAGAATTACTATGGCTTCAAACATTTGCAGTTATTTATGGAGATATTAAAACTTTTAAACTGACCTGTAAAAGGTTAAATTGATGTTAAAGATATTCCCAACTACTATGTATAAGCTTATTCAATTTTTCAAATATACAAAAAATCTTAATATTTATCCGTATACTTTTTAATTGCTGGACTTGAAAAATACCGTATCCCATCAATTCAATTAATAAAATTTCAGCAAACCCATCCGGTCAACAACCCCTTAATTTAACATCCACATCCATATCCCCAAACAACGCCAGCCCTTGTATCTCTCACCGCACAATACCACGCGCCTCATCATCAGCAAAAAGCGCAGCTCCCACATCCACGCCGTCAAGCCCAAGCGAAACGAAACGGCAGCAGAAAAAAAGGGAGCGACATTAAATGCGGAAAACTACTCGGCATTTAAAATCGCCGAGCCCTACATACACAGCCGAGTCCGATCCCGTCATTGTGCGCAGAAAACGTTGCGCGCCCTCGCTTTTATCAAAGCCGCACATATACATGTATACACGCCGAGAGGGAGAGGCTGGAGGGGCCAGACATGTACTACGCGGGAATCGATAATAAAGGCGCGCAGGGGTGGAGCGCGCAGCATCCGCGCGCGCGGCAGCTTCTCTTATTCTCTCGAACCTCACCTACTTCGAGGTGCTTCGCCCTCGTGGCGCGTGTTGTCTCATTGTGCGCCGCGGAGTCAGTGACCCCGCTCTGCGTTCGCGGTTGCGATTTTCTTCGGCTCTTGGAGTGCTCTGGGGAGTGGGTGGTTGGGGTGATGCGGGTGGGCGAGGTGAGAGGGTTTTGTGGTGATTTGGGAGGTTGGTTTTTGGAGGTGGAGTTGGGTTTGTGGTATGATGCGGAATATGTTATGGAAATTATTTTTATATAGGTTTAGGATCTATGGAAATATAATCTTAGAAATTTGATGGTTAATAGAAAACGATAATTTATCGTTCGTGAATTAATTAAAAATTTTAGTTTATGTTATTTTGGACTATATCGATAATTGTTAGGAAAGAATGTGTCTTAAGTAGTAATAGCCAGGTGTGGCAAGACACTCAAGACATTAATTTTATATGTATTATAAATATTTTTAATATGTTTTAAAAATATAGTTTGATGATGCATTTCAATAAGTTATTTATTCTTAAAAATACTAATTTTTCTTCCATAAAGATATTTTAAAAAGTTCTTTATTTTAAACCAAAAGATCGAGTGTAGAAGAGTATA
This sequence comes from Eupelmus urozonus, assembly GCA_900480035.1. NCBI lineage: Eukaryota > Metazoa > Arthropoda > Insecta > Hymenoptera > Eupelmidae > Eupelmus > Eupelmus urozonus. Next base: position 13,418 of record UELX01003798.1, read on the forward strand.
AAAGAGTTCTTTAATGAAGTTTTTGTACTCGTAAGATTTAAAATATTTTTCCCATGCATGGAATATGTCTATATAAATAAGATACTAAGAAAAAGGTTTATCGCCCGGGTATTATAAAAAGATTCTTTACATAAGAAAGATTCCAGTTAATTGAGTTCTCAAAAGTCGATGCATAAAAAATAGGCGATTAACGGGACGGCATAAAAACCTAGTTAACTTATCCATATTAAAAATGACACAAAATATTTTAAAATTGCTACATCAATTTTTCTTGAATATTTTCATCAAGTTTCATAAAAATTCTTTCTTAAACGATAGTATTAAAGAAATAATTCATATTTTGAAATCGATCAAAGCCAAAACTTTATTAAAACCTGCCAATAAAACGAATAAAAAACTATTGAAATTTATAGTCTCATTTTGGTTGATTTACGGCTTTGTTTACAATCATCAAAATAGGTCTTTTTAAAAGTTTTTTATTTTAAAATACTTTTATTAGTATACTCATTCATTATTTATATTTATCGATACGCAAAGTACTTATTAAATCAAGATCCATTCCCACAATAATCTCGAATAAAAATTTATTTAATCCAACATAAAAAAAAAAACAATTAAATAGCATAAAAAAAACGAAATGAAAAACAAACCATCTCAAACATCAATCATCTCTCCACTGAGAAAAAAAAGCTTCAGCAACAAATGAAATTTCCCTCTAAACTCTCAATTAAGAAAGCTCACGTCTCCCATCCAAATCCATGCAAATTTGAAGAGGCACGCTGACGTGCCAGCCGGCCGTTTCCTCGCTGCCCATAACATAAGCACACATAATGGGAGCCGTTCGATCGAAGGAGGCGCGCCGGCGTCTTTTTTTCTTCTCTCTCACTCGCACGGCGCGCGCGCGTGTCTTTAAGCCGCGAGGCGTAACCGATTGCCCCCCGGAGTAACGACGCGTGATGCGGCAAAGGCTAATACTCGGCTCGTCGTGCCCAGACTTCTCCCATCTAGAGCTGCTAGCCTGGCTAATGGTCCAAATCGTCCGGCCGTATGGTTAGGCAGGAACAAGCGTCTCGCGTGTTCGCGCTCGAGGATCGCGGCGGGCGTGTAATCGCATATCCGGGGCCTCCGTATTCGGATACTAATGAAATAAGTGCCCGATGGCTGGGATCGTTTGGGTCTGATGGAGATTGGGAGGAAAAATTTGTTCTTGAGTTGGATTATGTGGTAGTGGTTTGATTAGAGTTGAGGAGAGAGGAGGGGTTTGGCTAAAATTATGAGTTGTTTTGAATAAATTAATATCTGTGCTATCCATTAAAAATGGCATGTATATTAAAAGAATTGTAGAAGTCTTTACAGTAAATTTTACAAAATATTTTACTAAATGATCGTTCTTATACTTACAATAACATTTCTAATAGTGTATAGCGATTTATCTTTACAAACTATGACACATTATTTAAATATATAATAATTTTCGGCAAAAATTTTTTTCTAAACGACCAATTGAAATTTAGATTTCTGAAATAAAAATTCTAATTGTAAATAAACAGAAATTCTATGCTAAAAATATTGAAATGGTTAAGTACACATTATTGTAAATTATTAGATATCGAAAACATATCTTTCAAACAAGTACCTTAAAAAATTACTATATTCCATAGTAAAATTAACTATAAATGCAATAACTTCTTTTTACGATAAAATATCGTAACCTTTCATATCGTAACTTTTTATATTCTGCAACGATTCATATTCAAATAATTCCATCATTCGACAATCATTACCCATTCAAAACTTAACACATCAAAGCATTCAATTATTCCTTCCACCCAAAACAAAAGCGTCAAAATTCAAGTACCCAATGCATTCATACCCAACCACCAGCAGAAACAATAGCAAAATCCCTCATCACAATACACCCCCAGCCCCAAAGATTCCTGAGCTATCGCAGATCGAGATAAACAGGCACCGCGGCGGGGCCATAATATGTATCGACAGGGCATTGTCGAGCCGACAAAAGAGAAAGACAGCCGGTGTATCGATCACCTCCCCCGTCTGTGTTACAGAGCGTCGGCAAAAAAGCTGGAGCCCAAGGTGCCGCGCGCTACACTAGCGGCCATCGGCCGCTCAAGGGGCCTTCTGCTCTGACATCCCCCTTTTTGAGGGGCTTCGCCCCGTCAGCGTGGATTACGCGCGCAGCGCTTCCTTTTTAAACACTGGCGCTTTGTCGTCTGTGTATATACGCATGTGATGTAGCCAAGTGAGCTGGATTTAAGTGCGCGTGTTAGGTGCGCGCTTGTCGCTGGGCTGGGTGATAGTGATATGCCAAGGGGTGGTTTTTAGGGGCTGGGGGTGATGTTTTTAGGGAGTGATGCGGGGGGAGTTTGAACTTTTAAAGTTTTTTTCAGTGGAAGTTTAATGAGATGGTTATGATTTTGCGGAGAGTTTTTGCTTTTTATGAGATTGCTTTGGAAGAGATTATGCGGAGATATTAATTATTAATTTGTTTTTATTTTTAATTCAAATGAAATGTAGGTACTTGACGCAACTTTAAATTTTAATATAATTTTGCAAAACTTTTGTGAGATGAGTAACTGTTACGGTCAATTTATTTCAAATTAATATTTTCTTATGACTTTCTTATGATTGCTTTGCATTATTTTACTAACAAGCTGCCAGATAAACTCACTTCGAGAATATATCAATCTGGAAAAAAATAAAATGATGTCGTCCTGATGATTTTATTCTTTTGTATTTCTTATTAATAAATATTTTTATAAGAGTATTTCATAATATCTATAAAAAAGTTTATTATTGAAATATTACAAAAACAGGTTAATATTATATTCTTCTAAAAATAATACCGCATGCAGGCTACAGATTTTACTAATAAAAGTTTTTTCACATTTTTATATTTGAAATATAACTTTTTGTACCAATTATAGAATACAATTCACAATACAAGTTTAAATCAAATGTTTCACTCGGCCTAATCTTCAAATTTTGTCAGGCCTTAAGAAGGTTCATCAAACTAGGCTAATATCAATAATTAGACCAAATTATTAGGCCTTTATTTGGGCTAACATAGAATTTTACAATGTAAGCAAAAAACTATATATGGATTAAGGTGTAAATTAAAAATTTCAAAATTTACAGAATAATTTCAAATTGAAGTTGAAGTTCTGTATTATATTTTAAAAAAAGTTACCTTCAGAACATGGAATCTTAAAACACAGAAACTTCACTAGATGGCTCGCTATGTTCAAATTTACCTATCAATATGTTATATAAACTGCTCGCGTGAAGCACAAAATCGAACAAACTTGCATTTATATCCTCCCTTATATTACTACAGCCGATAGTACAGAATGTGTTTAAACTGCGTTACCGACTGTCGACATTATAATATTTTTTCACGTATGCAGTTGATGCAGCTTAATCAAATATTAATTATTAATATTTTATTATTGATAAGTACATTAAAATACCAGATTAATAATTTTTTTGATTGTTTATTCTCTAATGAAATTTAGAAAATATCATCTTGGATTTTGGCGATTTTATCAAAACCAAATTATTATTAAAATGCAACAATTTTATTAATATGAAATTACTTGCTAAATCAAAATTTTTAAAAATGATTACTGAAAGCAACCTCATAAATATTACATATAATTCACGCATTTAAATATTACCATTCAAACTAAACAGCTCAAAATCAATAATTAAGTAAGTAGACGCTAAAAAAAACAAGGACGAGGCGCAGTTTTGGGTCATCACTTATTTCGAGAAGAAAAACAACTTCGTTAACATAGAGGCTGTCTGCACGCGGCGCAGATCGATCGCTAAGCTCGTAAAAATGATATCGCCTATCCGGAGAAATTCGAGGAAGCGAGCGGGGCGCGCGCGATCGCCCATCTTTTTTTTTTCCTGCAGCGCTAAAAGCTCGACCATCCGAAACAAACACGCGACAGCGATTGATCCCCGGAAGTACTAGAGTCGCAGGAGTGTACTTAGCGCATGCGAGCTTGGACTGCGGAGCTGCTTTTCAAATGGCAATTAATTTTTATTTCTTTATTCCTGCGTTTTATCGGATGTTACAGTCGAACAATGAAAGAGGCATTAGGGATTCCCGGGCGTATTTTTGCTTTGGGAGGTTTGTTGTTGGGAGAGAAAATGAGGTCAGCATTTTTCAACCCAAAAACTGCAAGCCCTTTTCTCTTATTTGAGGATCGCTGAAAAGTCAGCGTGAGATCAGTTAATTAAGTAGGCGAAGGTGTAACTATTGTCTCAAGAAGGGAATGGCTATGGCGTGCAATCACGCTAAGTGCATGTGGAAGCTCACACCTGATCGATAAAGGATTAACTGGAACTTGGTGAGCCTCAACTTCCGGCCGGCGCGACGATGACAACTCCACCTAGGCACTAAATATTCGCACATGTTTATTATTCTCGTGTATATATTATTTTATTAGGCGGATTTTATGAAGTGGATTTTTATAATTAAATAAATTTTGTTAAATAAGCTTGAACATTTATTAATGATGTTTTATTTACTTAATTGTATAAATTTATGATAAAACAAGTATATTGATTATTTATACCTAGCATTTGATAGTTTACAATTCTAATTTTATTAATATGACCTTTTGAACTTGTCACACCAAATTGTTTATCAAAGAATTATTTTAACAAATAAGAAAAACAAAAAAAATAACGGTGTTGAAAAAATATATTTCAGAGTAAATTAACTCTAATTTTTACCTACGATATAGTTGATTCATTATAGTGTAGTAAGTTTACATACTCAAGTATTTTGTAAACTAATAAATTTTACCCATACAACTTTTCATGAAACTAATAGAATGGCTTCATTTTAATGAAATATATAAAAATTCTTAATAAAAGTTATCATTATTTTTTAAACAAGTACTGATTGAATAAAAATAATAAATATATTTTTTTGTTACAGGTAAACTACAAATTAAAGAATTTATTATGGCACTCAAATCCGATGTAAAAACTCATTTTGGAAGACTTGACTATTCAATGTAAGTATTTTTAAGAATACAAATAGACTCATAAAAATTTAAGAATTCAATAAGATTTAGAATAGCAAGAATTTGTTTGATAATACTATAAATAGTATAAATAATTCGTTGTGCTTAGGTACAAACGTTTATATAAGGTTGAAGTTATTTTCTTATACCAAAAGTATAAGAAAATGATAATTATTATTGCCAAAATATGAAATCTTATAATTGAATCCATTTTGTAATTCCTTTCATTGCTATCCTCCTGTTATAAATTAAAAAATGTTATTGAAAATAACATAAGTAATTACTTAAATTATAATTTAAGTAATATTTTTTTTTCTTTTTTATCATACGTATGTAATTTATATGTGTGGAATTTCATAAAATATATGTGTATAGCAATATTTTAAATATAAACATAAATGACACAAAAATGTGTAGAGAAATACTTATATTTCATTTTCAACATACACAGTATATGTGTTGCATTATTTGTTTGATAAACGAAAAATCATATTTTTTGTCTGATATTTCTTCAAATAACTATACACAATAACTTGTCATACAGAATTATTAAAATTGAAGTTTAAGTAGTTCCCTTTGTTCTGATCACGAAATCTTTCGAAAGAGTGTGTCTTAAATAATTAAATACATTTCTTATCTATATACTTCACATATGATCTTTCAATTTAAAATACTTATTGAAGTAAAATAAAACTATTTTTGTATAAATAATGGCGTGATGATTAACGAGGTATAAAAATCAATTTACGATTTAAATCTTTCACCTGACATTTTACCGACCACAATTTAATAATAATTTCCTTGTAAGCACGAGATTTTTTTATTATTAATGATACCTTAATTTTCTATTCTACTGGTTTGTGTTATGAAAGCATTAAATTTGAACTATTTTAATTTTGTAATTATTTAATTTTATATAAATTATTTTTTTTATCCGTAATAAAGTAACACAAAAAAATCAAATATTACTAATTATTTTAAATATAATACTTTAATTTGATATTTTATAACACTAAAACACTTATAAAGTTTTTTTTAAGGATAAAATCCTGACAAATTTATTAATTACAAATTTTTATAATGTCTATTGACAACTTTATGCTCATAAAATATAAAGAAAAACTAAAAAAACTTTTCTTAGGCTCATAAAATGAGTTTTGACTATGACATGTGAGTATGGGGCTGTCAGTATTCAAAATGTTCTACTATTTTTTATGAATTAAATTCTATTATTTGTCATTATTCATGGTATTACTCTAATAAAAACTTCACTATTTAAGACTATGAAATGGCTACGTTTCGATCGTTTTTCACTTGATAAACCATTACTTAGCTATTAAGTGGTTATTAAATACAGTCACTTTAACTAGCGGTTTTTATAAGTTAAGGTTTTTTTAAAAACTAGTGAAAATGTTTACTTTTATCACAGAACAAAATCGTTAGCTCGCCCTAAAATCTAAGGAACAACTTTTACTTTTGCATAAAATAATTACATTATTATAATGTAGTTATAACGAAAAAATTGTTTACACGATGACAGATTTATCAAGACATATTAATTAATAATTAATTATAATTTGAGAAACGCATTAAAAAATTGTAAAAATTCCTAGGTCTAAATTTGGATAAGATTCGCTTAATTTAAGACAATGCAGTTACCAATATTCACACCAGGAATTTATTTTTTGTCATATTATCATTTTTTTCTTTTAGACAATAATTAAAGCAAAACATTTTTTTAAATTGATTTTTCTTCAAATAATTGTAAAATGACTTGTCTGTCATACTTAGATGAAAGAAACTTTAAAAAATGTTAACTATACTTAATTAAACTTAAACAATGATCTGATTTTGGAATTTTATTAGATAGATATCTTCGTTATTGCTAAATGAATTAAAAATGAATGGCGTTTAATTTTTATACCTTGAGCTCCTAAAGTTAAATCTCAATTCATGGATTTTTTTACTACTGTATTACTATAAGACTGCTAAGTACCGTCTCTCAGTTTTAGTTCTCTCGGCAATATCGCGTCTATAACACCCTTAAGAGTGACGTAAAATTCATTGCTCTTTTACAATTGTAGATGCTACCTAACAGAAAAATCATCACTCTGTTGATATATTGCAGATGAACCTTGATGCTCCACACAACTTGGATAATCTAAATTAACATTGACATGATTAACTAATTTTGTTATTGAAAAAAATTTATTTAAATAAAATTAGTCAATCCTGTAAATGTTATTTGTTTCACAATATACAATATATTCACCTTTAATTCGCGTTACTTTTGAAAAGAATGCATAAATAATAAAATCTTATACAACTTATGAATTCAATATGCTTGTGTGATGGCAAATAGAGGTAGCATATTTTCTTAGCAATATTGAGAATGTTAATTAAAATTTAGAAACTTCAAACAGTTAAGCAGCTTGAGGGATAGTAAAAGACAAAGAATAAAGAGAGAAAGATTTAATTGTAACGTTAAATTGAGATCTTTGGTTAATTAAAGTAATTATAAAATTCATTAACGTGAAAAAAAATTTAATCTGATTTTTTATCGGCCAATTACAAATAATTCAATTTAATTTTTCACGACATACTTTTAATTTAGAAAACATACACAAACTAGTCGATAATAGAGTTAAAAGAAAGGTCTACGTGCGACGTCCATTGTACACGACGGTAATAGATCATCTCC
>UELX01003799.1:0-21175 GCA_900480035.1 Eupelmus urozonus
CAATAAAACAGCGTATGCAAAGTCTGGCATATCGTATCAAATACGGTTCGTTACATTAACGAAAAGGTGATTTCTACTGATCTTTTCATCCTCGCTTCACTTGGAAGAAAACTTTCACGAGAGGTTGAAATCAGTTTTTTGCCCAGCGGGTCGAAAGTACCTCTTTTTCTTATAGCGCCCAATTGCAAAGATTGTAATTTTGGCTTCGCCAGGCAACAAAATATTATAGACGTTACTGGAGAAAACAATACCTCACATAGCATACTTATCACCATTTTTATACGATCTGGAACATTCTTTAGTTTTGCTCCCTACGTGCGTTATATACTATTTCGCACTAGTACTATTTCCCTATAAGAGCGAAAAGATTATTTTCCGCACTAGTACAATCTTTATATAAGAACAGTTGATTTTTGCACTAGGATGATCTTATTGATCGATCCAGACGAGATATTTGTATATTGAACAACGTTTTGTGATACAGTGGATTGAATTGCATTTAAGAATTTTGCAAAATGCGTAACATGCTACTTTGTAACATGCACATTGTTTCAACGAAATAATATGAATGTCAATTAATTTTTTATTAATATCTTTTGCATAGAAAAGAAATGCTGAATAAACAAGGAAATTAAAATCAACTTGCCGTGGTAATGATAAATTAACAAACTATTACAGTAAAATAGTCACATCCCTCACAGTTTGAAAATTATAATTATAAGTAATTAAACGTTCTGCATTTAATTATTTATTCAATTAAACAGGCTCCCGTCGAGCATTAAATTACACGGTCCAAGCAAACGCAAGCATCTTTTCACACTTTCAGACAGGACAAAAGTGAAATGCAAATCTCTGAGTTTCCATTCCATTTAAAAGTTCTTTGGAACTTCAAGTCAAAAATGTTTTTCTCAATTAGCCCAATTAGCTGACAATCTTCCTCGCTTTTGTTTCGAGAAATAATAGCCGGCGGAGAGGAAGCACCTAACTCTCTACGAGTCCACCCTCCGTGCCCGTAATTCACAATTTTGACTCGCGTGTGCGTGCTGCTGCTGCTGCTCTTCGTCTCGCGCGAGAGCAAAAAGCGTGCACAGCCCCAGGGCTGCTGCAAAAAGCTCAGACTGGTCCGACTCTATATATATTTTTTTCTAAGTTTTAGCACTCGTCGACGCTAAAAAAGGACCGGCGACAAACTTCTTTTCGAGTACACTTTGCTGGCAAGTTATATACTGGCTGATGCATTTTTTTCTTTTTTTTTTTTTTTGTAACGTTGAAAATTTTGATGTGCTTTTTGTGGTTAAATCGTTAATAACGTCTTTGTAAAGCTAAAGTATATAGCTGACTTTTACCGGAAGTTTGAGCTAACTTTGAAGAGTGAAAAAGATCGAGCTGTCGATAAAGGATCGATTACTTTCTTCTTCAATCTTTTAAAACGTCAACGGCTTTATAATCCTTCAGCTAAGTTTGTGTTAATCTTTAAACATTTGTTAAAGAAAGTATACGACATTCTATTATTAATACAGTACTAAAAACAGTCGTGAATTATTACAGCAGTTGTTTCTAATAATCTTAAAAATTATAAGAATATTATGAAAATAGCATAAAAATATTACTAGAAAACGTTCACTGACGTATGAAATAAAAATATGCTTTTAAGGGTCCTAAAATTGCAACTTTTTTCTAAATCAAAGACTTCTGAACAGTTCTGTCTTGCTCTTAAGTCCAAGAGATGACGAAGAAAGCATTGAAACAGTAAAAAAACTTATTATGGTATAAATAGTATCAACCTTTCTTTCAAGCCTAAAATAAAGCTAACTTTTAACTATAAGTTGGTAATCTGTTATCGAATCTATCCATCTTGATGGAAGATAACAATCTGATCGTTTTGGAACAACAAAATAATAAGCAATTTTGAAATAGCAATAAAAATAATGAAAAATTTCTTAAAATAAACCAATTATTTTTTTATATTTATCTTTATATAATTATAATTTCGTATGCATATGCATAAATACATATAATACAGAACAAAGTTACATAGATATATAGTTTATTTATCGTAATTCAATTATGAATGAAATTCAATACTAATGAAATGCAAATGCTTACCTATCTTATAACAGTTGTTACCCCAACAAATACAGCAAAAAATTATAATTAAGTGAAAGTAAAGAGTTTCAGTTGCAGCGTAAATTCGTTAAAAATGGATAAATATCGTAGAAAGAGGTTCAATTACTTGATTAAAAATGAAAAATGCTCGTCATTAAAAAAAGATAATAATAATAAAATCATAAAATTTCAGTTCTTCGTAATTTGCTTAAAACATTTTACCGAATTATTTACTTACGAGCTAAGAATTTACTAATCGTAAAATGAGATTTCTTTAATATTTTATAACACTAATTCTTCCAATAAAAAATAGTCACAAAAAAATATTTTGCGATTTCGAGACCCCCTAAAAGTGTATTATTTCCGAAATTTCATCACGTGCGTATAAACAGAATACACAATTTACGACGTATAATCTGTATTGGCATATTATCCACGCAAAATGTAATAACTTTAATAATATATTCTATGACAGTAGACCAAAAATTTGACTCTCATATATTTACATCTGGGAGCAATGATCCGAATAGCTATGCATTTGTGCCTGCAACTATTAAGTTCGCGACTCCGGGTCTTTAACCAAATGCGCCTGGAAACGACAGTCGCCTCCCCAGCAATGCGTTTCAGTGAAATTGCTCCTCTGCCTGCCATCCACTGCCAGCGCCAGCTTATAGTAAAAGATTACATTTAAGGACCCAGCGCGCCAACCAGGCCACTATAATACACAATCATTTTGCGTTTTCAGCTTTTTTAAGCGCTTTCTCGCTCTATTATTTTTTCCGCTCGGGTCTTGAGCATCTTTCTCGTTATTTTGCAAATTTCATGTTTCGCGTGCTCATTTTTACGTTCCAGATTTTATGTTTTATCGTAAAATGAAGTGGTTTAAAATGTTTTAATAAAATGAAGTATAAAACTTCGAGTATTTTTCTTTTACTGCGAATTTTTTTTTATCAAATTATGTTTTTTTACTGAGCTATATACGTTTGTTTCGTAATGAAATAGCTTTTAGTTTTCAAAAGTGCAAAATTGGCTAAAAGTTCAATTTTTCTCGGCGATAACTTTCGGAACTAAATTAGTCATACTCTTAGTAGGATTAAACTTTACGTCCTTCAACTCGCTTATAAATTTAGTTTCCTTTTATATTTAAGAAATCATGTCATTTTAGAACATCAATTTTAGTATTAGTAATTTACCCGTTTACTGTAATAATTTAGTACTATTTGGAATCGAATTATTTAATAATAAAATAATTATAAATATTTAATACACCATTACCATTAATAATTGTTTAATTTTGTATATTCGAAATTATTACTGTAAAAGTCACTCACAAAAACACTTCCCATCATAAAATAGCTTCACCCTCTAACCATGTCAATAATTTTAAATTAAAACTTTTTTTCTAAAAACCCCTCGAAAATATAAGCGTGCAAATACTGCAACATCAATTACAAAACTACAGTTATTCCGAGCGTCAGAAAATAGCTTCCCACAATTCCAGCTTTAAAAATAAGAAGTGTATTTCCGCGACGCTAACGCGAAAACTTACCGAAGCCTGCCCTATTTTCCACCTTCATCCCGCATTTTTATGTGCATCTGTCTACTCGTGTACGGCCTGCTCCGGAGGCGCAAACTTTGAAATTCATACGCAAGCGCCGCATCCCTCCGGACACACTTCCGAATGTGACGTAGGTTCCCCTACATCTTCTCAGAACAAACGAAAAACTCCCACTTTTTACGCCACCTTCGCACCCAACCTACAACAAAAAAACAACAGTACCTACCCATAAATTTAAAAAAAAGTCCAACTACTTCGGAGGAAGAGAGACGCCAAGCATCGTGCAAATTACCAACGCTGTTTATTTCCGTAATCGCCGGTCCTCCTCGCAGTAATTGCACCCAAGCGGGCCGGTGTCATATCGCGTCGGATCTCTCTCCTGGCTTCCAGCGCGCGGCGTTTAGCGTCACGCTGAGCGGCTGCGCGCACGCGACTCCTAACTTTGTCAATCCCTTTGAATTGGCCCTGATATAAATGCCTCCGCTGACGGCGAAATGACGTTAAGGACCTGATGTACGGGGTATTAAACGCCGGCTCTCCGCGCCGAACGAAAATAGGAAGTGATGTTGTATATAGCGCTGGGGGTATTGGGTGACTTTAGTTTGCCCGAGCCTAGTTTGAGGAGCTTTAGGAGCTTTTAATACAGAATTCATGTTCTTAGTTGAGAAGCTTGAGATGGGTTTATGAGTGGCTTTTATTTTGAATTAAAAAGGGGAAAGTTTATATCTTATTTGTAATTAAGCGTGTAAGTATATTTTATGGTAATTAGGTAGGGACAGTCTATGGAAAAATACATTTTTTTCAAAATCAAATTTTTGGACGGTACGAAGGCGGCTCATTTATGTAAAATTTATAAGTATATCGGAAAAATATATTATTTGATAGAGAATAAAAGACGAATTCGAGTAAATAATCTAGTAATATTCATTTATTAGAAATAATTCTTATACATAATACCCATTTAGTAATATCAATCATATAAAAAGTACCTTTTATACGTAATTCATTAATCGTGACAAAATTGTTTTTTAAAATTCGCCGCTTTAAACACATTTCGAGCATTAGTGAGCTGCGAGGAGTAGTCGGAGTTGGGATTTTGAGTTGGGTGGAACTCGCACATTGAAACTGATTCTCGAAGTTCCCAGACTGTAGGGCTCGTCGCAAGCCACGGCGTAGCTGTTTTTATCGTTTGTTACACTGAGGTAGTGGATCGTCCCTGCAACAATCAAAAAGCGGATTGCTTCAAAGTAAGCTGCTTTTTATTTATTAGAAACTTTTTTAATATTGACGATTGCAGTGTGGAAATTCAACAGTTTTGTTAAAAGCAGTAGGAGTAAAATCTGATTTACAAGGTGTAGAATAATTTAATCGCAAAATAACATTTGTGCCAATATGTAATTATTAAAATAAAAATAATTATTATTCAAAATTTGCATACTATTTATGAATAAAGCCATTTTTAATTAAGAACATAAAATGATTTGTTTAAAATCTCTAGTTTCATTTTAAAAATGTTATATAAATCCTGAAAGCTAGACCGTAGTATAAAAAAAAAACATTGTAATAAAGTCTTCTTATATGAACCTAAATTTGACGTAATCCGATTACCGACAATTTTTACTTATTGCGTTACTACACAGTTTTTCACGTATATCCTACGATAATTAGTTCTCCGATCCTATCTCACGCGTTTTGACAGTAAACGCAATTTTAGAGCAAAAAATTTTTATCAATTTCATATCAATTTAAATACAAATTTTATTAAAATCCATAATCTTCATATTAACCACTAAAAAAAACAAAAAAAAAATAAAAAACAATAATGATGATCATCATACCAATCACCAATTCAATCGAAACGCTCAAGTATCACTAACACTAAACCGCTCCGCAACATTGATCCCTCTTTCCAGCCCTCGCCCTCAGCTTAACGAACCTCTCGAATCGCCCTATTTCCGCGCGAACATTAAATCCAAAGATTCAAACTCGACTCCAGCTCCACGTCGTTCCTTGCACGCACCGAATCAAAACGTGTGGTAATGGTACACACTGAAATCCAGGCACTCAAAGCTCGCGCGACTCTCAAAGGATTAATTATACGTGAAACGTATATATAACAATGAAGCTGCGTGCGTGCTTCCTAGTATTTCTAACAAAGGAAACAGTGCACTTGTAACCAAAGCTTACCTCTTTCGACGTTCAGCATAATTGCCGAGCTGTAGACCTGGTCGGTCGGGTTTGATACCTCGACGGAGCGTCGGAAGGTGTTTTCGTCGGCGAGACGTTCGCCGATGATTAGATCTCCGATGAATCTCTGTTGCTGTTTGTTGTCTCGGAGATGTAGGTCCTTTAAAGGAATTGAGATTGGTGGGTTATTGTGTTATTGACAAGTTGAGTATATGTATATTAAAATTTTTTATTATGAACTGGTTTGGGGGAGTTTGAGAGTAATTCAGTTGAGACACGCTATAATCTTGGGAAATTTTATATAAATTACTTTGAAACAAAATTTCGTCTAATTTTGACTCTCACTTAGAGGAAGCTCTCTCATGCTTGTGTGGTAATTCATGATAATTTCATGTATATCAAGCCATGTCAGGAGTATAATCCTCGTACATTCGTGAATGATTAAGGGCGCGGACTATTCGAAAATCTAACTTCCTTAATTGAATTTCTAACATTTTCTAACTTTCCATTTTCGTGTAACATGCAAAATAATTTATGAATAATGTGCTTTAAACTCCAGTTTGCTTAACTCATTCGGGTTTACCAAGTATAAATTTTTATCAACATTTATATGTAATCAGTTTTAAATTTGTAGATTCAGTGGTGTTCTCCAGTCAATATTTGAATAATTAGTTTAGTCAACGAATCAATATTTAATTTGTATTGTCAATTTCCACCTTATTAAGCAAAGCTTGATAAATTATTATATACTTTATATTAAATATATAAAGCTTATAATTCAATATCATCGAACTATTTTGTGTAAATAATTTATGAAAAAATTATACATTAATTTTGACTGGACTGACTCTCCATAGTAAGCAACTCTTTTGGTTAAATATGCAAATAATTCAAATGAACAACCACCCCAACATTAGTTCCTCCACGGCACCTTATTGCACTAGTCATACTTGAATCTACACATCTAATATTTTATTTAAAACAATTTTAAGTTCAAACGTATCCTTTAATTCCAAAACCGAAAAAATCTCCAAATTTCCAGCCTCCACCTCTACCTCCTCCTTACCCCCCATAACTCCCTCAAAATAATCAACACCCCCAATAATTACCACATCCTCCGCCGAGACGATATCCTTATCCGTGAAACTGATGTGCTCCACCCTTTTCTTGGTGACGTCGAAGGAGGTGACTTCCTCAGCCAGGACGACTCCGCACAGCAAAAGCGCCGCAGCACAAACCGAATAGCAGAACATCGCGCAAACAGAAAGCTCCTGCCGAAAGAAGACCGAAATCCGCAATAACACACCGAGGTAGCTCGGCTGCCCGCTTTATAAGAGGCCGCTTATCTCCAAGCTCGGATCATCGCCCCTATCGTGCACGCGCTAGGAATACGCGGATGAAAAGCGGGCAAATGAAAAGAGAGAGAAAAAGGAGGAGGCCCGGATGTCGTTCCTGGCTATCGCGCCGCTAACGGAAGTCTATGGGTATCGTTTCACGAGCTGAGATTAGCGGTTTTGCGAAATCTTTGGGATTAAGCTGCGTGGCCTTGTGAATATTTTGGGAGAGTGGAAAGTTTTTTCTTTTTTGTTTTTTTGAGGCGAAATAGGCAATTAGGATGCGGAGGAGTGATTATGGTTTATCGGAATGCAGGCCTAACAGTACAGTCGCGCTGGGGCCCTGGTTTTTTTTTCGTTCATGTACCATTGCGTATCTGGACATTGACCTTATAAGACAAAGTACCCGTATTGAGTGTAGGCTGAACTTTGCAATACTTTCGATGTGAGATAATTAAATGTTTATTATTTTGTTACAGGTACGTAGCCGCCCATATCGAAGTAGGCACCTGATAATTTTTGCGTGAGTAAATAGACCCGATAATTTCCATATCTTGTTCTTATTCACATCTAACGTATTCACAAAAACAATTTAATGCGTACTATAACTAGTACACAGAAAATTTATTTTTCACAAAACTGCACCCAACAAACCAACAACTTTCAAAAACATATATTTTAAAATCGAATTACCTACAAAATCATGCTGCATTGAAGCGAGACATTTGATTTTTCCACCCCCCGAACACAACCAGCGAGCTAAAACAATAGCCCCAATCGATCCTCCAACAAGCGCGAATCACTTTAATAACGTCTCCTTTAGCGCAGCCCAGCCGCCAAATCCGCTCACCTCGCATGCAGCCGCGGCAAACCGCGTCAAATGGCATTAAACCCTATTCTCGCAAAAATCACCCTATCTGCTGTCTGGCGCAAATTCTCTCTCTCTCTCTCTCTCTCTCTCTCTCTCTCTCTCTCTCTCTCTCTCTCTCTCTCTCTCAAAGATTCCTCTCTTCGAAGATAGAGAGAAAGAGCCCTTTAAAAGGAGAGTAAAGAGGCCCCGGGAGCGGAGACAAATTCCGGCCACTCGAACACGTACAAAGCCGAGAAGGGGCCAGTGTATGTGAAGGAGGTGGCGGCCCTCGAGGCGATTATCTCACGACGCGTTACAGCTGTAAGCTAAGAAGAAAGCCATCAGCCCGAGGGCGGCCGATGGCCTTTTTTCCGCGGCCAAGCGCAAGCTTTTCTCGCCAACTTGGCTCCGCTGCTATGTGGGTCCGCTCTGCGTATGTACGTGCGTCAGAGAAAAAGAGAGAGAAGCGCAGCTGCACACTTTGGCATTGTCTCTCTCTCTCTCTCTCTTTCTGTCTCGAGTCGCCTCTTCTGTGCTGTTCCCTTCTACTTCTTCTTCTTCGATGCCGGAGTTCGCGAGCTTAAAGCTGACCTCCTTTTTGACATTTGCAGCGAGCGCGAGCTTTGCGGTATGTGTATATGTTACATTGACGGAGGAGGCTCCCACGAAGTTCATCGGCGCGGCAGGCAAGATCGATTTGATCCGCGAATTTATACGCCGTGATGGAAATTTAATATTGATGGATGCTTTTTCTGTTCGACGCTCGGGGTCACTTTGTCTTTAATCCGCTTGACTTGCGGAAAATTTTGTTCCGAAGTTTTGTGTAGGATTTTAGAGTTTTCTTATGTTTTTCTTTTTTTTTCGTCTTTACTTTGGTTTGTCTTTTTGACAAGTCGAGCTGGAAGTTGGGACAGTATTTTTAGTATCGTTATAATTTAGATATAATGTTTACTTTGTATATATTTATAATTAGGATTATAGTTGAATGATAATTAGACTTGATAAAGATAAAAAGATTCTGCAATTTTTGAATGCTCTAGACAATAACTCAATATTATTATTATGTTAAAAATAAAGATATAAACTATCTACTAATCATAATAACAATCAATTGCATTAAATATATAAATAAAAAGTGCGAGTATTTACGTAACATTGTTTAATAGTAAAAAAACGTATGATAACGTATAAAGAATGTTGAAGTAAAGTGTTTTTACGTCAAGCCTTTAATCTGGGACATTCAACTAGTTGTACTACTCAAATTAAGCTATTCAAAACATGTACATTTAATCAGTGTCGTAATTCAGTTGCATCACCTGTGCCTAAGTGAAAGATAAAGTGGAACTGTCCCCAGTGAGTAGGATTAAAAAGAATTTATAATATGGGTACTAAATGTGCATATGGGTACTAAAAATGTGATAGCTAATCGCATGTCTCATTTTATTAGACGAGATTAAAATATAAAAATAAATTCTCATTCCTCGTATTTTTTAATCTGAAATTCCATTATCAATTAGTTAAGTAAAAAGAAACTTTAAATATTCACGCTCCCGATAATTGGCAACGTGCTTGAGAATTTTATATTTCCATAATAACAAACATTCACGGGATTTGCAAACTTTTACTCTCGTCTCACCGGCATTATAAACGCAGACACAAACGCCCCTCTCGAGGCAGCTAAAATATTATTTTGAATTTTAAAAATTTTAAAAACACTTTTCCCCACCGCCTTTATAAAGACTCCTTCCCAGCGCTCCAATAATATCCGAAGTAAGATCCCTTAAGCTAAATGAAAACGAAACTTTTTCCTCCTCCATATGCGAGTGTACACACTAGCCAAGGAAAGCGTAACCAGAGCCAGTTACCTCGCGCAGCTATCTCAGCTCTCGAACACCGACGCAGACTAAAACATTCCTCGGGGGCTTAACAAACGAGAATCAGAACGTGGCGAGTCATCCCTGAGTCGGTGTGCAGCTACTCTTCTCGGGCGCATTAGGAATCGTCTTCTACCATTCGCTCTGCTTCTCCCTTTTCTAGTGTATTATACAGGACTGCGAAATACGCGAGGATTACGCGGCAGGGGTTAAAGTAGCGGGTTGAACGTGCCGCCTCGAGACGCGCGAGGTATATGGCTTTCGTTTGCGCAAACTCGATAAATATTGTTATTGGTTTTGGCTCGAGGAGAGCGGAGAAAATCATAATTGTTATGTGCTGAAGCTTTGGATAATTGTATATAGAGAGTTGAGTTTTGAAACGATTGATTTTTTTTAATCTGAATTTTTTTTTGTTTATTCATGGGATTCAATAAAATTAAGTCACTTTTGGCGTGAAAATTATTTCGATAAAAGACGTAATATAGGTTAATGCTGAGATAGTTAATCTTTGTTACAATTTATTAAATTTTTAACAGCAACGTTATTCTTATTATTATTCTTTGAGATCATCAAAAATAATTTTAATGAATATATATTTTTTTAAAATTCAGTACCTAGATAAATACTTATGAAAATAATTCAAATTGCGGTATTGTACAATGTTTTTTAAACAGCCCTCTGCAACTTACCATAATGAATTATTAACGCAACATTTAGCATGTTCGCCTGGCGAACCATAAAACAGAAACAAAACAACAACAAAATTAAAAATTTTAAGCTTGAAGAGGTGAATAATTTTACTTTAAAATCTTTGAAATGATATTATCGCAGTTAAAACAATGAACGGAAAAACAAATTAGAAATATCATATTAATTAAAGAAAAAGGACACTATTTTTTAATTAAAGTCTCGTAGTTTTCATCAGATGAAACCTTTTTATTCTATATATATTAAAAGTTACATTTTTAGCTTATAAAGCATAAAGTTATATATTTTTTTGAGTTTACATCGAAAGCACTTCAAATAAAAAAATATAATTAAAATACAAGGTTTAAAATTAAATTATTTCACTTAAAAAATGAAACAAATTGTTTTCAAAATCAAACGAATAAGTAATTAAAAATTGAACGAATGAAATCGTTTCAGCAATAAAAGTTTATAAAAATTATAACGAAATAAGTAAAACCGGAGTCTGGCTCCAATTATTTTGAAACTTAGTTGATGAATAAAACATGAAAAAAAATTAAACACGTATTTCTTTTTTTAACGGCAAAAATTCACTCAGAAGCTTTTTTCCATTAAGCTACTTTAATAGTAAAATTGCTATTTCATTAATAATTTATTACACCCCTTGCTACGAGTGGTAGTTTTTTCCTCTTTACGTATTGGTAAAAAATCTGAAATACCTGTCGAGTATTTTTTTCGTTCTCTAACTATGCACTAAGTTAGAGAAACGTAAAAATATATTATGAAAATATTTTTAACTTCAATAAACATTGAAAAATATTTAATTAAAATTATTGTATCAACGACATAGCAGTAACGAATCAAACAGTAAGAATAAAAACGAATATTTTGTGCGAGCTCAGTGATGTAGAAACTATATGGAATAAAGATGAAATAGGAAGACTACTAAATGCAAAGTTTGCATGGCAATTTATTGCTAGGCGCAAAATTTTGGAATATGCAGATAAGAAATGCAATAAGAATTACATAGTCTTTTTTATTTTTACCTTTTGACCTACTACTGCAGTCTCTGATAAAATAATACTAATTCAAAGCTTAACCAGAATTACGGAAATCAAACAATTTTATCCCTTCACATAATAATCTCTTAAAACTTTTGTGTTAACTCTTAAAAGAAGATTAACTTTCAATATAATATTTCCATAAAGCATAAAACCTCCATATCAAACAGCTCTTACACCCCCTCAACAAGTCAAATAAAACACCCTCATCCTCGCATAACAATAACCACCCCAATTCAGACCCGTCCACAAAAAACTGACCGTCCCGAGCTAAAAAATTCGGATTTCCATTTCAATCCCTCTTCCAAAGTGCATCGCCACCTACACATCCTCTCAACTTTGCTATCCTCTCAAAAACTTCCCACGCATCCATCTCCTACACCCCCTCCACCCCAACGAACTCCAGCAGGGGGATGGGGTAGGGGGTTGCGAACGCAACAGTTGCGTGGGCGAGAGAGCGCGCATCGCGCTGGTAGCGGGGGGCGCGAAATCCAGAGTGGGGGTGGCGGCTGCTCTCTCGCTTACAGGGGTGGCTGGACTGACGGCAGCTCCGGCATCTCAGTGCCATGTCCGCTGCCGCCTGCGCCGCGCGAGCTGCGCTGCTCCTAACGACTGCGGGCCGGCGCGCGCGACGTTCCACTGCGAAACGTGCGCGTTGAGCTGCAGACGGAAAGTTGTTATAATAATCGTATGTATATAGGGTGTAGCCGGTACTGGGCTGGTTTACGGTCGCGTGTGCGGTTGGTAAATTTTATGAGGGTGCTTGCTTGCTTTCTCTCGCTCTCTCGCTGGTGCGGTCATTGATGGAAGGTATTATGAAGAGAGATGAGAGCCGGTGCCGTAGTTTTGCGGGACCTTGTTTGAATTAGCCCGGCGACTGCGCAGTGCTGGTTTTTCATCCCGAGCTTGAATGTTTTGGGAGGAGTGATGGAAGAGCGATTTTTTCTTTTTTTTAGGGAGGTGGATTTGATCGCGGTCGATCGAGAGTGTTAAATATTGGTGTTGGCCGTTTTAAGGGGAATGGTAATTTTGGCTTTTGCGAGTCAAAAATTGAATGGTTTACTAATTGTATATTTCTTACGTTTCTTGATTCTCGATTAATTCGTATTTATTTTCATTATGCCATATATATAATATTTGTTTTTATTTATTGTATTTGAAGTAATTATTTTATTTTTCTATATACAAATCCAAAGGATACAGACAATTTCACTTTCAGTATGTATTATTGCTGCTCATTAATGTAGTATAGCTTATATTTTATTAGGATTAAGCTGTAATAATAATTGATTGAAATAGAGCTTTACTAATTAACACTAATAGCTATCAATACATTAAGTACTATTTCGAAAGAAATCAATTTCTTTTATTACAAGAGAATTTCATGTAGTAATAGAATACTATTGAGAATGATTTATAAACTACCTCAGTACAAAATATTGATTTAGTAAATTATATTTTATAAATATAATTTTTTGACAATCCTGAATAACGTTCTAAAGCTCAGCTATGTCAATAAATAATTATTGATAAGTGTAATAATAATTTGATTCATAAGTACATTGGAATAAAATCTTCACTTATATTTACCAAAATGTTCTAAATATTTCTTGGATAAAAATATATTTTTATTAATAACCTTTTCAAATTACATGTTAATGGACTCTTTAATAAACTAAATAACTTGAAAACTTAAATTTGTCAATCTATAATTAAAAAAAAAAAAAAATTAATAGCAATCCGATTTATATGAAGAAATAAAATCTTAACTATTGTAAATTTTATAATGTTTCAAATAGATAAAAAAATACAATATCTCATTAAGTAAATAGATTTCTTTTAAATTAACACTTCCAGGGGTTAATCGCTTATTTAAAATAAATTAAAATAAAAACTACACAAAGATTATACGTACGTCTTGAAATTTAATTAAAAGAAGTAGCTTAACAATTTTAATTAAATTTTTTATAATAATGCAAAGACATGATAAAAGCTCTTGTATACTCATTACATTTTTTACCGTTACATTGTAGTACTCTTAAATAGAAAATTTTCAATTAAAAAAAGTGCACTATAAACATCATTAATAATAGCTTTAGGTCTTACCCTATTGAATATTTTGAACACTGCAATCGATAACGCGTACACCCTTAGGAATACCGTTGCTTTAACAAAAATTATTCATTTTTCAGCACAAGTCTTTTAACTTGACAAAATTCAATAAAATCCATTACACCAAAAAACGATAAAAATCTGACTTTCTTTCATGATTAAACGTCAATCGTTTAAAAACATCCCCCGGCTTCTAAATCAGCTCTACCTCCGTGTCTTCTTACCGTCAGCTTCCCTTTCTAATTACGCGCATCGACACAATGAGTCGGCCAGGATTTCCCGCTTTTATCGCAATAGGAAATCAGTCGGAACCAAAAGAGAGGGCAAGAAAAGAGCTTCTTCTTCTATACAGAAAATCCACGAGGAAGATTTATGGACAGGCGGAGCGCCGCGTATGTACATTTACCTACCTGCGATAGGGGACTGTCGAAAATGTCTTGTAACCGGGAGTGGGTGATATTTCATAGATTGTAAGGGACGGAGAAAGAAATAACATTCAGATCGGTGTTCGCTGTTTGCGAAAGCGGATACCGATCTGACGGAGTAGTTTAAGGCGGAACGATGCATGCTTAAGATGAATGGTAGAAATGTATCTCTTATTGTTTTTTCGAGTGAAAGTTTTGGGATTGTATAATACTAGGTTCAGTGAGAGTGCAGTTTTTAGTATTAACATGTTTTTAAAATTATTTTAACTTTTGGAGAAATCTTTGTATCTGGTATTAATTAATAATGCTAGGCGTAGAGGTAATAAAGTAAAATTAATTATACAAATTTTATCGTCACATATATACAAAATCAAATTTTACGTCAAAAATGAAATGATAAATTGCATTTAGTATAATAAGTAAGCGTTTGTCAATTTTAATTTATCTTAGAGATTTTTAATGGCGTGGAGTATCGTGAAGGAATTTTATTAAGTTATTTACAAACTTTTACGAAACTTACTTACAGATTGAAACTCGATGATATTTTTTGGCGTGACTTAAATAAGCTTCATTGGAAATTTCATATATAGTCACATGTAATCTATAGTTACAAAAGTTTTTCAATTACGCTATGATGGCTTCTAAAATATTTAAAAACTTTTATAACATTCTTGAAATTTATACAATTTTATTATTTGATTTTGATTTTAAGATAAGTTATTTTTAATCATTTAAATAATAAAATTTTTCTGAATAATAAAGTTAAGAATTTACGTAATTTTTTAAAGAATTTTTAAGAATTTACGTAATTTGTAGCTGAGTGTATTAAATCGCTTGAATTAATTTATCGTTTGATAAAAAGAGCATATTGCTTTTGAAAACAGTACAGCAAATCTGTCAAATATATAACAATAATAGAACGCATAGTTCAGCAAATTCCATTTCAAAGATAAAAGTCAAATTTTTGAATTTTTACGCTTTTCTGAAATTACTCCTAAAAAATGTTTCAACAAATCCATTTTGAAAAAATAGAGTGGCCAGTAAAAGGATCTAGCTCAAGCTTTTAAGTCCGTGCTTTAAATCTCTACGCACCAGTTTTTTTAACAGAGAACCAAAACACAATTTTATCCAATCTCTGAATTATTTTTATTTAACGCCCAAGTAATTAAAAATCGAGCTCCATCGGCAAATATTTCAAAATATTTTCCAAAACCAATCTCCCCAAATCAATACTAAAAATCATAAACTTTCACCAACCCGATCCCAGCCCTACCCACCGAACCACCCTTAAAAAAAAAACGACAATAAAAAAAAAGGTCGCGAAAGGCACTCACGGCCAATCACACATCGCGCCAAGCGGCTATCCATCGATAATATTCACAAAAGCCGGGGCAATTTTTCATCTCGCCGCTCTCCCCTTCTTCCTCTCTTCCGTCCTGATTGAAAATGTTTGATAACTCCGGGACGCGCTCGTCGCTGAGTTTTCAATTAGACCGGCTCGCGAGGCGCCGCCGGAGAACCATCCCCTGGCTAACTTGTTGCCTATGCATATAGCCATGCTACTTGCGCGCGGAATGCGGACCGGCCGAGTAATTAATTTAAAGAATTCATTAGAGGGCGTCCGGGCGTGTCTGGAATACCGCGCGCATTTACCCAGCGTGTAAGAGGCATCGTATATTAGAGCGCGAAAAAAAAGAAGACGGCTTGTTCGCTCTTCCTTCTACTTTTTTTTAAAAGTGTTTTCGCTAAGTAAACGCACGCGCTTCGGTAAGAGCGAGGCTCGCTGAATACAAATTGCCCTGTTGATCTTGCGTGTCCACCCGCGCCGTTGGGCTGACCGTTCAATTTGCGGACACGAATCATAAATTCGCGGGGTGTAGCGGCTTGTTTTAAATGGGTCGTTGCGGGGGAGGGGGAAATGTTGGGTAATTTTTTATTAATATCGGGGAGGTTCGAGAGGTATTGCGGTGATTGTGGATTATTGGTGGGAAGAATAGAGATGCGGTTGGGGTTTTTAATATGGAAGCTAAATCATGTTTATGGGGAATTCAATCGTAATAAGCTTTGCAAGGAAAGTTTAAGGCTGCTCTTTATTATATATAATAGTATGATGAATGAAGAATAATAAAAATATTATGCGACCTAAATATTTTTTCTGAAGGAAATAATTAGTTTTTCGTTAATTTATTTAAATTTGCATTTATTATCTTCAACAATAATTGATAACGTAATTAATAAATCTTTGATAATTTATACGTATAATTACGTTATTTTATTAAGTCATGCTGTACTTCTTTTAAACAAAATTATTCCATTTATAATAAATTGATTATCACATTATAAATTAACACATTTTTAAACTTTTAAAATAAAATTTCTGTTAATTTTTCAAATATCGAAAATTTTAATAAATATTAATACATTATACTTTATTGTAAAACTTTCAAAATCAGGTGTTTGTATAAGTTATTATCGAATTCGAAAATTTTGGCACATATAATTAATAAAATTTTGAATAATTAAATATTTTAAATTATAAATTTCAACAACCGTTAAGATGATAAATTTTTAAATTATAAAATTATTATTAATATTTTAACAATACTCATCAGTAAACATTTTTCCAAACGAATTGGTTCATTCAAAAAGTAAACTTTCAAGCAAATATTATGATTTCCATACATCAGAATCCCTTTTTGAATAATCCAATTCAAATAAGTAAACAAATCTGTAATTTTTCAAAAACTGTAACAAAGAAATTTCCCATCTAAACCAAATATTCATCCAACTCCATTAATTTTTTATCACCCGCCCTAACCCCTTTTAAACACAATTACCAGCCGATCGAACCTCGCGCTCGCATTCCAAAAAAAAAGGAACATTCACTTTAAAACCTAATCTATACCCCTCGAGCCTCCACGTAATCGTGTTGGCTTTGAATTTCCAGTATAGCCCGTTAATTCGCGGTATTCCGTTATCGGACTGCTCGCAGAGCCCGGAAGCTTTTCCTCAATACTCCACGTTGTTAAGTCGGCCGTGTGTACATTGTCGAAGAGGGAGCAGGGGGGATGGAGAGCGAAAGAACGGCGCCACGTACATGGCTCATTCGGCAAAGTGCTCATTTATACGGCGCTCCTGCAATTCTTCTTCTGACTATAGCGTTATATCTCTAGCGCGCATTTTGACTCGCCAGCTGCTTTTATTCTGGCCGGTCGACTCGCTGGGCACATGTTTATGCTGATGCGAATTTGTCGGTGCTTTTATTTAGTGCTCGCGATGTAATTTTCATTAAATTTATGGCTGCGTGTGCAGGGGATTTGTTTAAACGGTCGGTAAATCGCTGCTTGAGTAATATTAGATGGATTATTATATCGAGATGAAACATTTCGTCTTTGGTACATTAGCATAATGGGATTCAGTGAATAATTAAGGAGGCTTGAGTGTGGTACAATTTTTCAAATTTCTTATAATTATCTTAGAAAATGTGTGTTTAAACAAGGTAGAGTAAGTTTGATTAATAATAATAAGAAATGTTTCTTAACTCAATGAAAATTTATTGAATCCTAGATCTCTAACTATTTTAATTAAAAACTTTTTAAAGTAGCGGAAGTTAAACTTTGTCTATCTTTTATTGATTCTATTGATACTTTTATTTGTTTCGATTGCGTCAATATTGCCAGTCTCAAATTATCAATATCGGAAATAAGTTTCATTCTCATCTACTTAGTGCTTCAATCCATTTCGTGAGATCCAAATATCTTATTCATTAGTTGAAATTAAACTGTTCATTAATCGATCATTGAAGTCAAATCTATATTGAAATTCTTGTTCTGTACTTTACCAAAGAAACTTGCAGCTTTAAGTTTAGTCCGCGATTTTGTACTTGTGACGATCTTCCTGAAACCTAGCCCTTAATTTTACCAAATCTTTTGTTATTTGTTGAATATAAATTGTCATTGAAATGAAAAACTATATAATTATTATATGTATATAGAAACTAGATTTCAATTTTTCTATGCATGACATTATTTTATTCTAGAGAATTTTTTTTCTGTCGTCTCTATTGTTTTAAATGTTTGCATCATATTCAGCAAAATGGTACAGTTTATGACGACAGAAATAATAGAATATGTTTGTAGAAAAATGATTTCAGTCAATAGTTCATTCAAAAAATATTTAATTTGTATAAAATAATGTACCAGTGAATACCAGTATTCTAAAACTTAAGATTTTCAATTATTTTTAAATAACTCTATAATAGTAATTACGGTAAAAAGAAAAAAGCCGATTGAAATGTTTTATCTTACTAACAGGCATGCATTTTTTATTCTTTGTAACGTTCTTATGCGGTATGAATAATCTTTAAGCATACCCACAATAAAAAAAACTGTTTTAATTACTTTATTAATTACATGTAATTAAATATATTTAATTATAAAGCAATTATTTCTGATTAAAAAAATAAGTATACTGAAAAAAAGGAAACTCTAGCATACTGTTTATAAGCAAGCAATAACCGGACTATTACCAAACTTCCACCGGATCGGTATATTTATACAAATCGTCAACTGCAATAATCATGGAAAAATGATTCAGCTTAAATTTTTATATTTATTTTTATAAATTAAAAAATGAATTGAAATAAGTCGTGTGCCTAAAATATTACATTAGAAAATGAAAAATTGCTGAATGAAGAAACTAGATGTAATTAAAAAGGTTGCAGTCATCGCTAAATCAATTTATTTGTTCTGTTCACTCCAAAAATAATTCGTAACCTCTTTTTTCCAAATATTTAAAGTAGATTTATCTTGCTTCGTAGCAATATTCATGATGTGATTATGAATTAATGCACTAGCATACTTCGGTTTGTCAACCATTATAACATTATGCGAATAAATTATTTATTTCTTTTTTAAATCTCCTCAAACAATTATTTCAATCATTATTCAATAACGTTGCGTTCCGCAACTTCTTTATTCAAACCCCAATGGCAGGATTAATCTCAATAAATATAAAAACTCAATGGGAACTGTAGCTCGACCGTAAATTTAAAATCAACTCAATCAGAAAACCAATGCACACAATGTGTCTGCGGATTTATGAAAACAAAATATAATTTTTGCCAAAGCAATCCATAAACCAATTGTATGAATCCACACACACTTATCAATTTCGCTTAACAATTATACCAGTAGATCTTAATTACTTAAAGCCCCTGCTGGAGAATAAAACGCATGTACACCAACAAGAGGGCGAAATTAATTATTCGCAGTAAAATCCTACTTACCTTCTTTCGCATAAGCCCGCGTAGTAGTACTGGGACGTCTTACTTATCGACCTACTCCAACGGTACTCGCGTGTCTCATTTAAGCCAGCTGCATCCGAGTTGTGTATAGAGCATGTTTCAAGTTTCGCCAATTTCAGTGTGCGACAAACGCTCCCCAAATTAATCCATTCTCCGCGTATGCTGCCGTGGATGTATATACATCGGGCTATGAGCTGTCGTCCAATTGGAATATTCAGGGCGAGCACCGTTAGGAAACTAATGGCTGGTTCCTGGTCATTATTTTTTTTCTCGATGGTTATATCGATTTTCAAATTAAGGATGAGATGAATCGTGAATGAAATTATAATGCGCGAATGGGTAGAATAAAATAATTATTTTTCCATTACTGATTTAGGAGATTAAATTAATTTTGTGATAGTAATTAAAATAGTTATATTTGGGATTTCTTATTTTTTTGTTTTTATATAACAAAATAGTTGGGTTTTAATTTTTTGAAAAATTGAATAAAGATTATGTCATAAAAAAAGTAAATGAAAATGACGTATTTCACAGTTCTTCTTCAACAAAAGTTGAGAGTGCTTGTAATGTTCCTCCTTAAATTTAAAAAAAATTTCTTAGAAACTTTTTTATTTTTATTTTTAAAAAAATGTAAAATTAAAATGTTTTCATAAGACACCTGTGAGGACGTTGCTTTACCGCAATAATTTTTTTTAAATGTTGAACACAATAATTAAACCTTATCATAATTAATAAATTAATAAAAAAACCTAACTAGAACATTAAATAAACCCTAAATAGAACCTATAACGAATAATCGTAATCTCCTGAAATTTCAAAGATTAAACCCAACTAATTAAACCTCCACTACCAACCCTTTAATTAAAAACAACAACCATATCTAAAAAAAACCACAAAATTAACAAGTACACCCACACAGACCCCTGCGCAATTTAGTACCGCACGAACAAATTTAAATAAACAGCGAAATCACAAAAACAACTCCCCTCTAAGTCAACAATCTCTCCGCGAGCCGCGTTTAATGACCCCCCGCTGCACAACGTTGCACAGGTATATATACGTGCTTACGCTCCCGTAAACTATACGAAAGCGAGTATATACATCCGTGAACGCTCACGCGCGTAATTCCTTCAATTCTTCACGCTCCCGATATCGCGAGCTTTCCTTCACTCTTACCAGAGCCGCCATTAGCACGTCGTCTTGGCCGTTTCCGCTCTACCAATTACACTAATTACGCGAAAAAGGCAACAACCCCGCGAGCCGTAAACCGTAACAATTTCACAAAATAAAATAAAAATAAACACAGACGAACGTGGCTCGCGTGAAAAATTAATCACCGGCGTTCCTTCGGGAGCGAGGAGTCGCGACCGCGGAATAAAGCGATTCTCGCGCACAAAAGCTCGCGTAATTGAGCCGGCTCCGCGGAACCTTCCCGCCTCTATTTATCGCGCTTTTTTCGTCTCCACTTTTAAACTTTTACTCTTTTCTCTCTCTCTACCCTGCAGCCGGCACCCCGAAAAAATATACCGTTGCGCTTTTCTTGCTCTCCCGGCCGGCCTTCCCCCGGCGCTAAGATTTAACGTTTTCTTTCTGCGTTTTTTACACGGCTATTCTCTCTCAGTTTCGACGACTAACGAGTGAGCGCGCGAGCGCTGAAAAGCTTCAAAGTGGACGTA
>UELX01003800.1:0-13607 GCA_900480035.1 Eupelmus urozonus
AAGTAGAGGAGAATAAGGCAAAGTCGCATAAAGTAAAGTTGAATGAAGCACAAATTAAGGTATAAATATTACTTGCATAAAAGATGTCCCAATTCTGAGAATATTTCCGAAATTTTTCCGAAGTTATAAAACTATATTCAATTTTCTATATTGATATAAAATTCATTCCGTTATAGTTCGATATTCAATATAATAATTTTATAATCAATTTTCAAAGCCATTATTATTTAATTCATAAATATTTTGTATATTTACGAAAATTATAATTTTATAGTAAAATATTTGTATAGTAACATTTTCAAAATAAATGACGTGTAAATATTCCTTTAATTGCTAAAAAGAACGAAAACCAAAAAGTAACCAGCTTTACCCTCTCCCTCCTACATTTTAGCTATAAACAGAGCATAGTCAAGCTGTCCAAACAAATAAGGTGTTGAAGTGGCGACCCAGTGACGGAGAAATAAGCACTTTGAAAATCGCGCATTTACTTTATCATTAACGACTTGCCTTTTTGTCACTGACACTCTACCCAGTCTCTCGGCCATAGCTCAATAAACCACGGCAGCGTGACGTAATAGAACGATTCGACGCGTGGCGCTTGTATAGCACGGATTCTCTAGCTTATTTCCAGCTAATTTACGATCTTTGACTTTTATTGAATGCTTCGTTGATAGAGATCTTGTGCAAACATTTTATTTGTAGTTTACATTTTTTTTATCAGAAGTGACTATTAAGGGGTAGCCGATGAGTTATTAAATGTGTGTAAAATGTTTGACATAAACAATTGAATGCTAAATTTCAGTATGATATTTTAAGAATTGACTGACTGTATTTAAATAAGTACAAACGAGAATATTTTAAAATTAACAATGTATTTTCTACACTAGTAGCAAATTACTTATTATCCTAGTAGAAAAAGGAAATTTTACAGAAATGTACAAAAAGGTATATAAATATTTATATTCTAGTGGAAAAAGAAAAACGTGCACAAATGCGCAAAAGCATAATAATGTTTAAAAAGGTATAATAATGTTCATTAATGTATATAAAAAGATGTATATTTGTTAATTTAGACCGAAAATTGTCATTTTTTTCTAGGTCTGCATACGTTTGTGTAAATACCTATATGTACAAAAACAAATAATATTTAGAATAATTTCATTTTGTACATGCAAATTGTAAAATATATTTACAAAATTTGTACACCAATATGACAAAACCAAGGCATTTTAAAGTTTGGTCAAATAAATACAAATAGCTACATTTAAATCAAGAGCAAAAAGCTGTTTGTCAAATTTATACTGAAGCTTGTTAAAAAGAATTACCCGTTCGTTCTAGAAGAAATTGCAAAATTTCTAAAGAAGCGTTTGTAGAACAAGGGTACAGTTGTTATGAATAAATGCACCAACACAGAGTTTCGCAAACCAGGAGAAAATCGATCAGCTTTAGAAATACTTTCAAAGGATTTTAATGCAGCGGAACAGTTGTCATCTACCAAGAAAAAAAGAAATGATAGATGTTAGAAAAGCACTGAAAATAATTTTTACGACTGTCAGTGTTTTTATAGAAACTATAGATGAACAAAGTCTCGCTTCGAGAAATTATGATAACGATAATTCTTATTTTATGCAACTGTTACAACTAAGCAAATAAAATGTTCCTTTATTGCAATACGGTGGTTAAATAGATTACAAATATGTATACTACGACATAATCGATGAAATTTTATATTTTATAGCAAAAAAAATTTGAAATTTTATTCAAACTAATGATTTAAGGTACATATGTCGAAATGGGATCCAAAGTTCCAAAATGTCAAGCAAAATGATACTTTCTTATTAGTCTTCTGCAAACATGAAAAAAATTAATGATATGATTCAAATGCAACATAAATTAGAAGCACATTGTTTAATATCATAACTAAAAATAAGCCGTTAAAGAAAATAATAAAAAGCAACAGAAAAGTAGATTTCAAAATACTTTGGTGAGTAATTTTTTTATTAAATTAGTTATTTTTAAGATTGAGGTAAAAAATATTAAAAATACTGATGTTTTTCTAAATTTTTAAGAATTTAATTTTTGCAGCCCAATACCTAAAAAGTAAATAAAGAATCGGCATCAAATCCTCTGCAAATCCACAATTATGGTTAAAGAACCTTGTTCTTGTAAAGAATCATATTTGTTTCATTTCATTTCATTTTAAAATTCTTAATTTTGTTTTTATCAATGGAGTCTAATCAATGCGTTGAAATATAAATATGTAATTAAAATAAACATTTATTTCAGTTCTTTCAAATAAATATTTCTTGAATTCCAATGAATTTTTAAAAATTATAATAAATAATCGCATTTTAAATAAATATTTACTTGAGATCAATGAATATTCATTGAGATTAAACTATCAGCAAATTTCTCTCGAGCTTGAAAAGGTTCATCCGAAATATATAACTTTATAAAATACGTGCAATTGTGTATAAGTTTAAAAAAGGTATAAAAATATACAAAAGAAAGTACAGAAGTGTATTAATTGGAATATACAACAAATTTTATAAATGAATTTAATTTTTACAGATTTATATTTAAAATTTTGATATTAAAAACGCTTTTGATACCTAACATCTCAGAAAAGGAGCTTTGTCGCCTATATGTATAAAAAATATTTATAAAATTTGATATTGTTTGGAATTAATCATGTATAAATTTAAAAGCGTAATCTAATAGAGCTACAAGTAGACTAGTGACGCAGGACTTGTACGATTCGAGTACATATAAATACATTAGTGGGAGTGGTTGGGCTTCTATTAGATCGAGAGCGAAGATACGTACACTATAAAAAAAAAGGTAACAGACGATATAATTTCCATACCCTTTCATACAGCACTTAATAAATGTAATTCATTTTAAAATATTTCTTCCTGTTTTTTTATACGCATATTTGCCTATTGTAAAATAATTTTAGATAAATATTTTAACAAATTATAATTAAATTATTTATAAATTATGTTGGTTTTTTGTAAAATACTTAGAACATTATTCTAGTAGTTTCAAATAGTTGTTGTTTATAAATATAAACTGCACACGTAAATGCTTATATTTAGTTTATACAGTCGTTATATTTACGCGAAAATATATATACATTCAATACATTTTGCTTTATTTGTTTAACGTAAAGTGGTCAAGTTATAAGTTGTAAATTGTATAATACCTATTTACCTGCGAAGGCATATATATGTACCAACTGTACATTCACTTGAATGTATAGAAACTTATCGCATATTGAACGTACAGTACACTTCTGTACCGACAGATTGTAACTCGTAATATTACCAGTTCTTCTAAACTAACAGATTTTATAAAATTTATCAAACTATATTCGAATAATAATATAACATATTAGAACGTTTCGCTAAATTTTTTATAAGGTAATTAGATATAAGATAAATAATTTTAATTTTTTGTGTAATTTTAATGAAATAACTAAATATGATTTGGTATATTTTTCAATATTTCAAAGTGCATAAAATTATAGTTACCTAATTTTATTATGCTGTATTTTTGCTAAATTCCTCAAATAGAAATTGTTAAGTTTTGTTAAAATGTTTCCTAATAATAACAAATGAATACAAACACACTTTAAATAGATAACGAACTATATTACAAACTTCTTTGATAAACAAACTGTTTTCATTAATATTGCCAGCGATTTCATTAAAATATTTATTATTCATGTAAATAACTTTCAATATATTTGTTCTACAAATACGACGAATAGGTAAATAAAATTATATTCATCATAGTTTAAACAGTAGCTTTTCGAAACTCAGAAAGAAAATATTTTTTGTTTTTCATTTGATAGTTCATTTTTATCAGCGAATGAATTTTAAATATGTTTGTTACATAAAAAAAACATGAGCATAGGTAAATAAATGCAAGCAAAATTCACTCAGTTCGCGTCCAAAATATTCTTAATAACTGAAATGAAAATCCATTTGGTTCGTGATAACTTACTGAAAGTAGATATGGAATCAGAACAACTTCTACCAGACGAATACGTAGCTTAATTGGAGATAATGTTATTGTAAATACGATACTGTCATATTGGTTTTACAATATCAAAATAAATTTTTCTCCACAGAAATAAAAATTATATAAAAGAAAGAAGTTTGAAACAAAGTTACGTTAAATTTGCACAATACTATAGTGTGAAGTAGAAGTAAATGGATGTAACTAATGAATGAAAATAGATATTATCTAAATAGAGAAAAAACAAACTCATAATCACAGAAGTCTGTCCATATTGACGAAGTTCGTGCAAAATAGATTTCAGATTAGAAAATAAAAAACAATTCCGATAAGCCTACAAAATAAGAAACAAAAACTTTAAAAATATTCTCCTACTACCCCATTTATCCTTTCAAAATTCCAAAGAATGCTCTAAAAATCATCTCTCCCGTACAACGGACTCTCTACAGACACACCCAACGTCTCCTTCCTCTCCATTCCCGAATTGTAAACACATCCAATAAATAAATCGCGAAAAAGAACCAGCCAAAGAGAAAGACGGATATAGAGAAAAATAAAAACAGCGAGAGCTCTAAAAAAAAAAGAAGCATCGAGAGCAAAAAACAGAGAGAGCGCCGCTTCGTATCTCCGCTTCGCAAAAGCCCCCGCGTAATCCCGGAGCCTCCTCGGCGCATCTGCGCCCGGGAGAAGCAGCGCACAGAGAGCGAGAGAGAGAGAGGGAGAGACGGATAAAGCGAGATTGATGCAGTGAGAGCGAGAGGCGCCGCGCGCGTGGCCCAGGCGAGCGCGCAGAGCGCCGCGCTCTCGGGAAATTGAAAAGCACGAGCGCGCGAGCGCGAGGGCCCGCAGTGGCAGTGACAAGCGAAAGAGCGTGTCAGAGGGTAATCCTATTGGTGGACGGCGCAGCGTCGCGACGTCCGAGCGTCATTGGCTCCGGGCCGCGTCGGGGGGCGTGGCCCCCATCCCCACTCCAGGGAGCACGGCAACATGGCGGCCGAGCCCTTTCGATGGATTTTCTCTCTCTGTCGCTCGGTTGCAAGCGCGCGCAAGCTCTCTATACTCGTGGAGCAAGCGTCCCCCCAAGAGGGAACACCTCAGGAGTCGGAAGTGTGTGCCTTCGATGCCGGAGCGAGAGCGATTAATTATTCGGTAATGGACGGGGGGTGGGGGTAGAAAAGGGGTGGCGATTAACGAGGGTTTAAGGTGAGAGAGAAAATCGAGAGGCTCGGAGAGAGGAGCCGAGAGGGGTGATTACCGAGACGGGGGTTACGCGGGATTTACGGAGTTTTGAAGGCTTGGAGGTGAGGCTGGATTCCGGAGTCGGGGGTGGATAAGGGTTGCTTCGGAAATTTTTTGACAGGGTTTAGTAATTAGAGCGGGTTGAGTGGTTATTGGATTCCTGAAGAATTATGTTATCAAAATATTATTGTTTAAATATTGATGAATTTACTTTTATAATGTAAAGGCAACTTATATTCAACTCTTTTACTTTAACTTTTTAACCTAGAGTTTTCGAACATTGCTCACATAACTTTTGATTTGTAACAAAAATAGTTTATATTAAAGATTAAATATTTGTATAGATATTTTTTTGTGAAATCATACATTCTCTTAAAATTCAAGATAGCTACATTAAAAAGGTTTAATGTAAAATTTCAATTTTTGCTTATTTTGTAATTATATTGTTTGATTGAAAAAATTCTTTATCAAAGAAAGTTCCAACCAAAAATTAGAACGACTAATAAATTTATAAATTTCAATCTCACACTCTTATCACAAAAATGTGGATAACGTTTACAATTTTATACAACCAAAAACCTTCATCTGAAAAATAGAACCCGCATCTACTCCGAAACAAGTAGTAATGACCATTTTAATTCAGGCAAAATAGAGACGTCCAAAAAACACAGAACAGTAAACAAACACGACCAATAACGTCAATTCCTCAAAATCAAAGCGAAAACATCGCTCTAAATGTCCAAAGCCCCCCTCCCCCAGCAACTCTCCTCCCACCCGTCGTTCAGTGGTCATTCGATTCTCGCCTTCATCTCTCTCTCTCCTTGACGTGCGCTCCTTCGCGAGAGTAGCGGGGGTAGAACATTTCTACCCCCACGACCCCCGTCGAGCGCTCTGCGCATGCGCAGACCTCGCGCCCGTCGACGTCGGCGTCAAACGTGCCGCCGCGGCTATAGGTTAAATCCTCTGGCCTGGCGCTTCTCGGGCGCGCGCGGGCGGGCGGCGGCCACCCTATCTCTCTCTCTCTCTCTCTTTCTCTATCTCTCTCCTATCGCTCTCGCTCTTCTTCTTCGTTTTTTTTTTTGTTCTTCGAAGCGCGCGCGTTGCCTCCTGATCCCGCCTTCCAAAAGCGTCCGCGGACCAATCCCCGCGCTCGCGGCCACCGCGCCACCACCCCCGAAAATCATTGCGTGCGCGCTGGGGGCTGCTAGCCGTGTGCCAGCGGCGCGCTATGCGTGTTCTTTGACTTTTCTCCGGGGCGCCGAGCGCGTCGGGCTCGATTATCGCTCGGCGAATTTTCGCGACGGGTGCTTTGCGCGACGGCTGGTTCCTTCGGCAGGTGATCGCGGGATTGAAGATGGCACGGCTGCCGTCGCGCGTCGTCTGCTAGCTAAGTGAAGAATTTTTGGAGGACGGCGAGGAGCCAGTGGTACTGTTTAGTGAGTTGATCTGTGCGCGAGGATTGTACGAGACTGTTTCGGATTGTTGTGACGTTGTGGTTTGAAAAAAATTACTGAACTGATGCTGTATAAAAAGTGGAATGTGGTACGGAATAATATTAATTATAGAGACCCTTGTTTGTACGTATTGTTTGGGTACGTGCGTATTTTTATTGTGACTTGATTTTAGGGTTTTTGTATGTGAGTAAGTCGATAAGGTCTTGCGGATACCGTATGGCTATAAATGAAGACTTACTCTTCTTCGGATAACGTTAAAACAAATAAAAGGTTTCTATTATAGCTTATTAGTTTTTTATACACTTTGCTTTATTATTGATAAATAAATTTTCATTTTTAAGTAATTTATTGCAAAATATCACATTTAGCTAATGCTTAATTTAACAGTAAGATTTAAATAATCAATTCATTAAATGCAACAGTCACAAGCGAGTTGAAAAATGTAAAAGTTGTGTCATCTGTGGTAAAGAAAGCGGAAGTCCATTTTCACCAAGTCCAAACGTTTGTTTTAGCGTTCTGTAGGTGAGAACATGAATGGTATCGCCACGATGGGATCGTCGGAAGAACATCACATTCATCACCCGCAGTCGCAAAACGAAACGAGCTCCGATCATCCGAGGAGTCCTGCAAGTCCGCTCAGCATTCGGCATGGTAAATGAAATGTATAAAGATCGGATTAATAAAGTAGAGAAATGTTAGAAATCGCAGCTTCGTAAGTGTAAAAAAGTTTTGTAAAACAATTAATATTAAGTAATTTCTTACATTTAAAATTCCGTTCAAAGATATCATATGACTCTAACTACAGCTGGCGATTCAATTTGAGCGTAGTTAAATTTTTGGAAAGATGTAAGTTTTGAAGTTCAAAAATCAGGAAAGTAATTTTATTGAAAGTGAAAAATTAGAAAATTATTAGAATGGAAATTAAAAATTCAATTTTATCTCATTTTTCACTTAAAGATAATGTATTTTGACTTATATTTTATTTCGTTCACGAAATTTTAAAGTAAAGCAGTTAACGCTTTAGATTAAAAATATGCAATTGTTCTGTGGCTTGTCTTATACACTAAAATTTTCTTCTTTTTATTTAACTCTTGAATTCTAAGAGTACACAAATCTAATTTTTATCTTAAAACTCAAAAGTTTTACCTAGTCAAAATTTTCTTAGGATGGTGTTTTATATCACAAAAAGATTTCGATTAAATTCCAGAAGCGCATTCTTCTTTCCGTTTGTTTATTTTTGCATTACTATTAAGTTATCTTACTGTATTTTCATTAAAACATTAAAACTCAGTTAGATAATTCATTGACTTTTGAAATAGATATAAACTTTTACATTCTGCAAAAGCCAACCAATTATCGGTGCTACACATAAAAAATAACGCCATTCAAATATTTTTCATTGTTACTCGCAAACTTTCACCACTATACGAATTGTCCATGTCAAACCAATTAAGATTTCATCGCGCGTAAATGTTACAAGATAAAGCGAAACACACACACGTACACACACACAAGCACACACTCACAAGCGCACACGCATGCAAACCCTTTTTCGAGATAACTTCGATAGAGCCGTCAAGCCGACGGTCAATTTGAAGATTACCTCGCGCGCGGGGGGAGCGCGAGGGCTATAAAGTTCGAGGAATCAAATTACGTGATCGAAATGCCAAGTGCCGTCTTTAGCCCCGCCGAGGCCCCACGCGTGCCCGTGTATATATAAAATTCGCACCCCTCGCGCATAATCGACTGGATACGGCTACTCGTAACTCTCTTGGCCAGCGAGAAACTGATTCGCTCGTCTCTTGGACTTTATCGGTGCGAACTGTTAATCGACGATTGCTTTGCAGGTCCGTGATTTGGAATTCATTTGCGATAAGGTGCTGTCCTTTTTTTATATGAGGTGATTGTAGATAACGGCTGTGACTGTGTTATTGCGAGTGTGAGAAAGTGTAATCGAATGGGATCTCAGATTTTTTATCGAAACTAAGTATGATTATTTAATACAATGTATATTTTTTAAGTTTTGCAAGACTTTAAGAATGATCTCAATAGCGCCTAGATTCTCAAGTTTTTTCTTTCAGAAAATCTTTCAGAAAAATATAATGAAAAATTCAATAATATTCTAGTCTATAATAAGTTCAAAGTGCTTTCTAAATTAGCATTCGCTATTGCGAGATTTTTGCATTTGCAGCTTTGACTGCAACCTCATAAAATTTTTTATTAAACTAGAACTACACTCAATAGATCTTTAAGAAATTATTCTACATTCACCATCAATTCGCAATTTATTGTTGTAACTAGTTTTTACAAAAAAATAAAAATCACCAAAATTTATCCAAAACTTTCACTAAGCTAACAATCATATTAACTCCCCACAGAACCACTGCAAAAAATCAATTCCGCCCAATCCACCCAGCAAGATCGCCATTAATTTTCGCAATATGAAAATCGACTCTCAATGATCCCTTAGGCATACTCGCCCCATAAATTCCGAGCGCGCCGCGTGAATATACATTGCCTGGCGCTCAATTACAAATCGCTTACGCCCAGCAACGAGCGCACCACTATGGCACTTCTTGGACGCGACGAGCTTCGGTATATAGGAGACCGCAGGAACGGTTCTGGCCCATTAGACAAATGAAATCCCCGAGCCCAGGAATGTGCGTCTGACGGCGGGGCTTTAAGGCTAAGTAAACAGGTCTGGATTGCAGTCAATAAGGGAGCAAGTGGCAGGCTTGGAGGGTGGGTCTGTTAGCATAGACGAAAAATGAGGGTGCAGAGTGGACGCGTTGGATGAACCATGTTATTTTTGGATTATTCGGGAATAGATGGGTGAAGGATGCTTGTGGGGGTGATGTTTATGTTGCGTTGTAGAGGATTTGTGTATTGAATGTTAGTCAACAATGGATTATGTGGACTCTGAGTTTTGTGTTGTATGTTTTACTTGGAGATTCTGAAAATGGTTGCAGTTCCGGTCACAAACAAACAATCAGATACTCAGCTAAAGTGATTAAGAAACTAAAAGTTAATTGACATTTATTCTGTATTGTTGACACTTCAAAATACCCTATTCGAAACGTCATTTGCTTTTTATACTCCCAAACATTCTTTCATACTATAATACTTTCCACATCATTTCTCACCACACCCGACTCGAGTAAAGCCAACTTTTACACTCTCAGCCCAAGTATCCACTTGCCCACCAACTTTTCCTCTCCAACAAATCATTCTCCAAAAACCAATTCTCCTCCAACGACCCTTTCAAAATTTCCACTCCCTCACCCCTCCCATCAATCCTCCGTGAACCTGGAAAAAATCGAGCTTCCATCCCATCCATCCTCCTCTTGCACCGGCTAAAACGCAAGCCAGTAAAACGAGAGAGA
This sequence comes from Eupelmus urozonus, assembly GCA_900480035.1. Classification (NCBI taxonomy): domain Eukaryota; kingdom Metazoa; phylum Arthropoda; class Insecta; order Hymenoptera; family Eupelmidae; genus Eupelmus; species Eupelmus urozonus. The sequence continues at coordinate 10,100 of UELX01003800.1, forward strand.
GAGAGAGAGAGAGAGAGACGGAGAAAGCGAGGGCGTCAAATTTCATTAGCATATCAATGCTGGCGGATGGCGGGGTGCGAGAGCGCCACCTGCGCCACTCGCACATACGAACACACCAGTCTGCATTACGGGATCATCGTGGACGCGCGGCGCGCGCGCGTTTATAAATTGCAATGAGAAATGGCAAAAGGGATCGCGTCGCTGCGGAATATAGCCCGGTTAATCGCCCTCGTATTAGCGGCGTTATACTATCGCGACGTTTTTATTGCCGTTACGGGGGGTTATTGGTGACGCGGCCCGATACGGGAGAGGTGAACAGGGTTTGTTATGTGATTCGATGGGTTTCTGGGTTTATCGTGATGTAGTGTTATTGTTTTTTTTCGGATTTTTGTGTTTAAAATCATGTTGAGCATTTGTTGTAATAGTTGGTTAGTTATAATTTAGAGAAGTCTGATGACAGAGCAGTTTAACGTTATTACTGATGGTTGCTCGTAAATAATACTATGAAAAGTTTATATTTAATAAAAACTGTTTAATGCGTTTGTAGTAAAATCGACATTTTTTTCATATTTTAATATTCTTTGTTTATTAACGGCCGCTCGTAAGAACTTTTTACAGCTGATAACTAACTTTAAAAATATAACTTTTTACAAAATTGGCCCAGAATCTGAAAAGAATATAGCAACAATAACATATATCGTATTGTCATTGTAAAAAACACTCACAAAGCTGCTTTGACTATACCAATTTTATTAAAAAGAATTTTCTTTATTTACTTACGGGTAGCAGTACTGAAATACAAGCCATTAGAATTTCATAAAGCCAAAGGAAAATCCATGTACAAATATTTCCCGGGCGAAGCTCACGATCGACTTATCATTCTTATGAGATCCCGTCAAAAAATTACGTCTTCCTTTCTGTTTCCAATGGGCTCAGAGAGGGATTTGGCTGTCGCGCCGTTTGACAAACAGCATTTACATGAGAAAATAAGTTCGGCAAAAAAGCTCAGAAAGTACGGAGCGCTTTACGACGTAATTCCGACACTCTGTCTTCGTCTTTTTCTCGATGCCTCTTTTGTATTTGGGAATACGTCTCTCTGACGACTGATGCAGCTTTAAAGTTTGTGAAACAATTATGAATAGCTGTTTAATTTAAATCATATGTTACGTGTGTTTCGATGAATTGATTACAATCCATTATTTAGAATGTTGAACAAAACATTGCGCGAAGCAAATTGATAAGGGTAATACGCCGTTCTCCAAATCTTTTCTCTCTATCCTTTTAAAAAAATTTCAAATCGAAAAAACACCACCTTACAAAATGAAAAAAAAAACACCCACCCGAATCCATCAATAACCAACAAACAACAATCACCAAGTTCAATCAACCCAACTCCTCTCCACCTAGACCATCCATCCATTTGACGCTCAGCAGGCCAGACTCTCCTTTCGCGTCACGATTCATAAATAATGCATTCCGAAGAAGGCCCAACTCGCTGGAAGAAATTAGACTCGTCCCGGATCAAGCGGAAGGAGCAGCGCGCTAAGCCGGCTGCTGGGAGGGGTGAGCGAGAAAGAGACGGAGACATCTGCGAGAGAGAGAGAAAGAGAGGAAGGCAGAGCGAGTCTTCGAAATGCGATTTCACCCTCGAGTTTCGAGGGCTGCGCGCGCGTTCGCGGCGCCACTTATTTTATTAGTCACGCTTTTCATTAAAGCGTGATTTGATGGAATTGTATTTATTGCCGGCCCGACGAGTGAGGAGGGGGGATGCACAAAGGGACGACCTGACGGGAGAGAGAGGGAGGGAGATGTCTTAATGGGGTTACGCGATGACGTTCGCTACGTCTAACTTGTTCCCGTGAGTGCTGAGTGCGAGAGAGAGTAATTGTTGATTTTTATGAGATTAGGTTGAGATGGAGAGGTGGTGTGAGTTATTTTTGCACGATGTATTGTGTTTTTTTTCGGAAATTGTTTGTAGGGTATATACCAATATATTGATTTGGTCGTGGTGCAGGAGTATTTTATTGTCACGTGTTGTTATTTATTTGTTAATTGAGGAATTCTTGTGCACTTGTTGTACTAAGCTAGCTTGTGTCTTCTAGAATCTTCAGATAGATAAGTTTTCTAAATTTGTATCACTGTTTGAGTGAATAGTTTTTACTGAAAAAATTGTAAAGCTTATTTGAAGACAAATCACATAAGATTGAAAAGAACGTCAAAAAGTAACTAATAAGTACCGAGAAAAAAGTCGTTTCGGCCCCCAGATCTCGTATCATCCCGAATATCTCAATCAATAAACCGAGAATCTCGGAAGATTTCGAGAAATCTTAGCAAATTTTTCTGTTAAATTCCAAAAGTTTTAACAAATTCTTTACTGCTATGATTTAGCAAAATACTTTTTGTTGAGTTTTTTTTATAGCACTTTCGAGTACTTCTACTAAATGAAGGAGCTTAAATGACTTCAAATAATTTAATAATTTGAGTAGCAAGTTGAATTCGAATATAGATCATTTACATATCTTTGAAGTAACAATAAATGGCTGCTTCGTAAACAAAGAAAGACTCGATGTAAAATTTTGGACATCATTTTATACATTTGTATTCAATATACTCTTATAAAAATAGTATTGAGATTTTCCGCCAAACAAAACTATATTTTAGATGTTCTGAAAGGAAGTGCCTCTGTTCATGAAAAAGAAGAAAATCATTTAAACGTTTTAATATTATTCAGAATGTTTTATAAACTAGTCAAAATTTAAAAGCTTGTTTAATTATCAACAAATTATTTTTATCAGTTATGCGATTTGCACACTCACTACACATGCACACAATAGTACAAAAGGTAGTCAATATTTATGTAACAACTCTAATAGATATACACATCCCATCTAAAAACTCTACAACCAAAATTCTCTAAACTAACCAACCACCTTCTTTCACCAACCCTTTTCAGACTCAGCCGAGAGCAGCGTCATCTCCCCAGGCCTGCCGGAGCGCTACAGTCCCCTGGCGGTGGCCAACTCGGCCTCCAGCCACGACCCGTACGGCTCGCGCTCGGTCCAGGAGTGCCCGGTGCCGCTATGTCGCGGCCTGCCCGCCGACTTCCCCCTTCAGGCGCGCTCACCCTACCTCACCGCCCTGGAGAACGGACATCCGGGGGCCGCGGCCGCAGCGGCAGCGGCTCACATGGCGCTGGCCCACCAGCCGCCCCCGCCGCCCTCGCATCACCAGCCCCAGCAGCAGCAGCAGCAGGGACAGGGACAGGGGCAGGGTCAGCAACAGCAGCAGCAGGGACACACGGGGAAGGCGCCCAGAAGTCTTGGGCTGATTTGTGTGGTTTGTGGGGATACCAGCTCGGGGAAGCACTATGGGATCCTGGCGTGTAATGGATGCAGTGGGTTCTTCAAGAGGAGCGTGAGGAGGAAACTTATATACAGGTGGGTTTGGATTAGGGTTATTTTTAGTGGTGTGATATTGTTGGTAGTTTTACAGAAATATGGAAATAAAT
>UELX01003801.1:0-21141 GCA_900480035.1 Eupelmus urozonus
GTGTATACAAATTTGGCCAACGTATAATGATGTTAAAGTTTTGCAATATTTTATCTAAACTTGTCTCATGGAGTAATTCCAAACTTAATAAACAAATATTATAAAGTTTGATGAAACTTTGACCAAATTTGGCACAAAGTTACTAAAATCTTGAAAAAAATCTTATAAAGTTTGGTTTAGGTGCAAATTTGCCTGGAATTAAATATTTTTCAAATTACCTTTTAAAGGAATGCAATATTTCTTCTTCCACAACAAATCTTGTAAAACCAATCATCGTTATGAAAGAATTAAGTTGTTACCGAGGAATGATGACCATCAATGAATGACCATCATTCCTCGGTCATCAATGATTCTTCGCGAACTTCTCGATAATAGATTTTAAACCACCAAGTAGTTGTACAAGTTTGATTGGATCATTTAAAAAATCATAATGATTAAACTTATCATTTCTTTACATGAAATTCCTACATGACTAATCATTTTTATAAAGTTAATTATTATAATCTTCAATAAATCCATTGCAGCGACCAAATCATTCTTAAATATAATAGCATACAAAGATATAAAATTATAAAATATTCATATGTAAATATCGATTAAAAATAATAATTTTCCCCAACCGCATGAAACATAACAACAGTTTTACAAATATACAAAGCCTCATGACGTCTTCAGAAAACTTTTTCAACCTACAACTTCTCATCCACACTTGCGCATCGCTAAGCGTCATCACCCGTAGGCGAGCAAAAAGTTTATTGAAATTCTCAGTCCGCAACTTTCTTTTAATTACATTTTAATTACCCGACGATTTCCAGCTGGACGCGAAATATCGCGCGCACACGTAGCTCAAAGTATCGCGAGAGCTCTTCCTTTTTTTTCGCAAAGAACAATTACATATTCCTACGCGCGGTGATTATCGGGAATTACGCTAATTAAAGTGTTTTTTCGCAATTACAGTAATCCGGACAATCGATCGAACAGGCTAATGACGGCGAGTAATGAATTGAATATACCTGCCAGCGCGCGGCCTGTTCGCGAGTTCGTCGCCGACGCGTCATTCAATTATCCCAGTGGTACGACCGGATAATCGCGCTAAACTAAATAATCCTGGCGATGTTGGCAATTATTGTTATACTGCTGAGTGCTGTGGAATTCCGGAGGATATTTTTAGTCGGCGAGAGTTTTGATATGTGTTTGCAGAGGTATTGGTGGAAAAAATTATTCGCTGATGGTACGGTTTGGATTTTTTGAGTGACTGGAGGTTATTGATTTTGGTTTATTGAAGAAACGATCGTATTATGAAGAATATAGTTATTATTTAAAAAAAAAAAATTTTTTCCCGGAAACTAAAATGATGTTCATTAATTAAATTATCATAAATTAGTTTACTTCAAAAAGGTTCGTTAATCATTTTTAAAATTATCGTAATTTAAACGACGCCATTAAGAAAAAATGTATAAAATTTTTTCTCAGAATAGAAAATGATAGGTACGAAATAGAACCTATTAATTATTACTAATTATTACGTGACTGTCTTTTACTGATAGAACAAAGTGGTTAATATTGCAAAAAAAATTTTCATATAAAATTTTAATATTATTGCAAGGAATTTCATTTTAAATTAAATAAAATTTTGTATGGAATAGTATCTGTTTTTATATTTACAAACGTTTTTCAAGACAGTATAATAAATTTTTATTAAAAAGTTATATCTGTAGGTAATTTTCAGCAGCGATAAATTAATAAAAACTGCGAATAAAATTACGATTAAATTTTTACCAAAAATATAGATTTCTTTTTGAAGAAAGGGTTTTAAGTACGACGAAAAATAAATATTAACAAAACGATAAAATTTCCATAATTAATTTTATTTTAATTTATTTGATAAGATTGCACTCTTTTATAAATAAAATTTTGAAAAAAATTAATCCAATTTTTAAGTGGTGCACACAAGTATGTTAAAAAGTTGAATTTTTGATTTCATTCAATATTTTTATAAAGTTTTTAAAAATAGAAATTGATAATCATCACAATAATACTGATTTAGTGATTTCAAAAGATTAATTTCAACTCTGAAACTATTCTAATAAAAATTCCCATCCAATCATTCAATCTCTTTATTTCACTATCAAACCTCACTCACGAAAAAGCCATTCTCTTATCAATCCTCTCCACAACCCAAAATCAAACACCGCAACCTCACTGCCTCACTCACATCCACACCCTCAACTCAACCGAGACGCGCGACAGCCAACCTCTCTCCCAGCAAACTCTAGGTCGCAAGACGACGACGACGACGAGGCGAAGTCAAACGTCGGCTGATTTACGAACTCGTTGCGCCCGTCGGCTCTCCTCTCTTCTCTCTCTCTCTCTCTCTCTCTCTCTCTCTCTCGCTCTCTCGGTATATATAAACGCGGACGAACACGCGCGCCAGATTTATGGAGTGTTCCTCTCCAGCCGCAGAGCGAGAGGAGACCCTATATAACTCTCTCGTTCGCCCTGCGCTCTCGTTTCTTCCTTTTTTTTTCTTCTTTTACGGGCTTTATCACGCGGCGGCGATCCGCACTGTAACAGCCGTCCGACCAACCGGGAGACGAGCGCCCGTCGTCTCTTCGACGAAAGCAGAAAGCAGTAAAGTCACCCTCGCGGTTCTCGTTTTCCTCGGCCGATTTTATTTCGCGCCAGCTTGCGCGAATAGGAGCTTTTTTTAGGGGAGTGGGGGGTGAGGTATTGAGGATGGTGGTTATTGAATTAGTCGAGGGGATGGATTTGATCCGGCGGTGAGTGGGTTTTGTGTGGTGATGTTTTAACGAAGTTGTTGGATCGGTTGCTTTTGGTAATGTACTTAGCTGTCACGGAGAGGAAAAGCGTTCAAATTATTGTATTTAGAAGGGAGCGAGGATGTATTGGAAGATATCAGGAAAAATGAATGTATAAAAAGACGCTATATATGTAGCAATTTCGTTCTGTGTAATGTAATAAAAGTTTCTTCATAAGTAGTAATTTTTCATATATTTTTATGATGTTTTTCATGTCATCAAGTATGTCTCCACTTTATTACTAAATATAGTAATTTGTATGACTTTTTCTCTACATATGTACAGATTTCATTTGATTCTTTTAATATATGAATATTTTTTAAGAGTATTAAGAAATATTATATCAATTTAGTTATATTTTGCAATTTTATTCTGATGTAATTAGTAATTAATTAACTGTAATAAATTTACGCTTGATAAACTTGATTCAAAAGACAGTTTGATTAAACACAAAATTATGTATCTGAGGCGGATGAGATTCACACAACTCTAAGTGTTCTATTCAAAGATTGATGGTTGTGTAAATGAGATCTAATGTAGCTTTTAGATTTAAGCGCGTCGTATCAAGTTCATAAGAATATAGTTGGATATCTTTTTACTTATCTAATAAAAAATGCCGATATAATCGATGAATTAATTATTTTTATGAAAAGCAAATAATAATAGAAAATTTTAATCTACCAAAAGGAATTAGAAAAGAAACTTTTTTTTAATTTTTATCAAATTCAAAATATTAATTAACGACTCAATAAATTAAAAATGTAGATCCAAGCACTTATATCTAAATTTTTACTTTATAATAAATATTTAATCAACTATAACTAATAATTTAAGAATTAAATTATATAAAATAACGAATCATTAAAATACACCTTCTAAACCACCATCAATCCAAGTCCGAAACAAATGAATTAAGGACCTCCAATGTCAAAACGCTAAACCGTCCCGACCCAGTCAATCTACATACAAAAACCGAACCCCCCAATAACCACAATCCCCCTAGAACGTCACAATAACCACACGCACTCCAAGACTCATCGACATTTAAACGAGTGCAATAAGCAGCTCGCTCTCCATCGTCCCCAGGATTTTGGCGAGCCGGCGACCTATAGGTTCACACTCACCTCGCGCCCGGCGCATAATGACACGATAATAGCGATAATTACGAGCGCGGCGGCGGGGCAATGAGAGGCGGCTCATAAGCGACAATTAAGCCGCCAGCGCCGCCGCGCACAAAAGGAGATAATGTGGCAACGCCGGCTAATTGTCGGAAAATTGCCGGTTGTACTAGACTAGAGAGAGAACTCACCGCGGGGGGCAGGCCTGTCACCGTGAAAAACGCGCGTTTCGCGGGACCTCGTCTCGTGGAAACTCACGCGATTTTTTTTTTCTTATTCGCCCGGCGCACACGGCTTTTCTGCGAGTGCGTGAGGACGAGTCTCCGACTTTAGCGGCGTGCGTGTCGCTCTCCTTTTTTTTTCTCTCCCCTTCTATGCGAGCCGCTTATATGCCGTGATCGCGTTCCGCGGAATCGCGAAGTGAAATAAAAAAGGAGTTTTCCCGAGGATTCAGCGAGCGGAGTTAATTGCCGGTTGCCGGCGCTATTTGTGTCAGGATTTCTTGCTTTGATACGCTCGCGCGTTTTTGCCTTTCGCGGATAGAGCTGCTTTTATCGTGAAAAATCTCAAGTGCGAGAGAGAGAGAGAGTCTAGTTTATTCGCGGTGTGATTAGCGGGGAATGATTACGAGAAGAGAGGTTTTTGTCGCTCGAGGGAAGAGCTTTTTTTCTGGGAGGTATTAGCTGTTTTTGCGAAATTGAATTTATATATATATCGACAGGTGTTTTGTAAAAAGATGGCGCCGATAATTTTTTGACGTATGTGCGGTTTGTTTTGCTGCGATATTTTTTTTTATTTTTCTTTAGCGGAAAAAGTGAGTTATTAAGCTGTCAATCTTGCATGTCGAAGATGTCTGAGGTTGGATGTTTGTTTTTCTTTAAGCTAATTAGCGATCTTTTGAAATCGATAGCACGTCGATTGACGTCGCGATAATTAAACAGAGGAAATTGCTTATGTATTAATACAACAAACAAACATACAACAAAACTAACACAACTCATTGAATTTCCATATATTTAAATTACGCAGCCCATAAAATATTCAACAACCCCGAACTGCACCAACGTACCCAAAAAGAAAACGCTCTACACACACTTCACTTAAAAACTCCTTATCCAAATGCCAAAGCCAACCGAGCTTGTCAAACTCTCATCCCAGCGCTCGTCACATCCACCTTACAGCAATCCTCGCTTCGCTCTCGTATAAAATATACATAAATTACCTCGCAATATCCACAGGATCATAAGAAACCATGTACCCTAAGTGGCCTCGTCTGCATAATTCGGAAAGCCGATGATTAATTTCTCTCTCTCCCCCTCCCCCTCCTTGATAAAATTTACACGCGCGTAATTCCCGCGGCACTTAAGTACACATACCCATGCAGACGGAAACGCGCGGGTGCATATCGACGCGATTGACGCGTCAAATATTCGCGCGTTCCGGGCCGAGATTGGAAAATGACGTGCAAACCGAGCGACGCCCTCGGTCGGCCCACGGCAATACGATAATCACTATAATTACGAGCATCGAGCCCTTATATTAATATCCCCCAGCGCCTTTTGCCAGAGCGCTCGCGCGCCTCTTGAGGAGGTGGATGTGTATAAGGAGCTTTACAAGCGTGGAGCAGCGCGATTTAGCTTACTCGAATGTTATGCGCGTGGAGTTGGCATGCTGATTAACGTGCGGGGGTGGGTTGATTTGGGAGTGAGGTTGGTTTTCGTGTGTTTTTGGGATTGTTTTGATTGTTGGGCTTTGCGATGGGAGTTGTGTGTTGGGTTGGTGTAATGAGGGGTTTAGTGTTAGTGATTCTGTGTTTGGTGATGTTGGTATTTAAATGGGTAAATTTATGAATTTTATGATTATGAAAATAATAAAAGCAAAGTAATATGTAAAAAATGTGGGATTCTTTCTTAATTAATGGTTGCGGGCTGTAGACTGAAAGTTTCCAAAATTTGCATTTATCGCCGTAAATTAAGACAAAACGTACGTGTAATTTGAGTGAAACCTGGCCAGGCGCATAATGGTGTCATCGCGATACCATTTTAAATAAAATGATTCTCCTTTCACTATTGAAAGTTAATTTTAAAACTTTTTGAGCATTGTAAACTAAATTGCGTCATAAACTTAATGTTACTTTCTATTTTTCTGCTTTATTCTCGCTTCGAAAAGCTTTCTAATTGCATCATAACTTAAGAAAGTTGCTCAGCTTTTTGCATTGTAAATTTTGTCTCGCAATCAATAATAAGCACAGGCCCCAATCGATTTAAATATCTACAAAATCATCCCGTATAATATTTTCTCATTAAACAACGTATTGTTACCTAATATTTGTCATAACATTCAAACGCAAATCACTCAAACCACTTCTGTCAAATATCACATCCCCAAAAACTATTCCCACTTCCCATCCCTACCCAAAACCGTATAAATATCTCCACTCCGACTCCTCGAAATCCCAACCAGCCACGAAATCCGCAAATCCACATCGACTGCATAAGCAAACAGACACGAGCCAGCTCCCGCTTGAGATCTTCGCTCTCCAAAAAAGCAGCCCCGACATGTCGCGCGCGCGCGCGAATAAAATCCTCGAGAATTCGGGCGCCGAATAGGAATTGCAAATCCGGCCCCTGTCAGCCAGCTGGCTGGCGAATATTTCACGATACCCTCTACTCTAGCGCGCGCAGTCGAGCCACCTTCTTCTCTCAATAAAATCAAAAAGAGAGGAAGGAAGCTAGCTGCGCGCGCGCGCAGAACGGAAACAGAAGGGTGACTCTCGCGCGTGTAAGTATATATATATGTATGCATATACGAGAGCGGGCCGATCCAATTGGCAATCGGACAAATTAGGTTTTCGGATCCGCCGGAGACGGAGGCTGCCGCATTGGCCGCGGGAGATGAACAATTAAGCGCCGGCACGCCCACAGTCCCAAGCGCGAGCTGCCGCGTCAAAAACGCCGCTGGATGATCTGCCGGTGCGTGTTTAGGAGCGGGGAGCAGATGTGCTTTTTTTCCGGGGCGCGCTCGCCACCCTGCTCGAAAAATTATTTACGAGCTCGTTTTGTCAGCGCGCGTTATGTTGGATTATAGGGTGGAGATTAACGAGCGGAGACGGAGGAGGGATTTTGGAAAATTTGGAAAACGAAGGCAGGAAATCGCGTGTTTAATCACTCCTTTCTTGTGGTTATTTTTTTTCCTTTGGCTGGGTTTGCTGCCGGTTGGGAAGGGTTTGACGAGACGGTGGTTTGGTGGGTTGGAGTTAGTTATGGTTTATTAGAGGGTAATTAGGTGAAGGGTAATGTGAGAAGTGGAGGAAAAGGGTTTTTGAGAACGGATGGAACGGGTTATTTTGTCCTTTGCACATGCTGTGGAAGTGTATCCTGTATTTAATGGGCGAGTTTTTGGCATGAAAATGCAGTATTAATTAATTTTACATTACCGTGAATAATTGTATAGAATTTTTCAATTAAATATGTTGGTCAAGACATTTTTTAAAAATTATTATGGGTTTTCAGAAAATTGTTTCAGAGTTCGTTGAGATATGATTTGTATTAATTATGTTTCATTTGATGAATGTGGTAAATGTTAAACTATTTGATTAATAAGCTGTTGATGCAATGTTGTGCCGGATCGTGCAATAAGCTAGACAGAAGTTAGTGGAAAATTATAGTTTTGTAGAAACTTGTCATGCACAAGAACGGTTTTATAATAATTCAATTTCTAAAACTAATTGAATCAAATAGAGCAATATAATCATTCATTGAATTTATTGGTACTTAATTCAAATTTTATTATTTCCACGATATTCATAATTTTGTTAAAATAATAGTATCATTATCGTTCTTTATTTAATCTCATAATTTTAAATAACATACGAATTCTCTCATATTATCACAACAGCATTCTTTGTAATTTATGTAATTCTAATTAATAAATTTGACTCTCAAAATAATTAAGAAAAACAACATTGCCCATTATTTCAACGTCTTCTTCATATATGTACGAAGCCCCAGTAATAACAAAAACTTGGTTCAAGATCAAGTCTACGCAAAAGCTTAATAAAGCCAGCAACTATAATCCGCAAAATGATTACCTCCAAAAACTCCGTATCCGAGGCGGCCGACTGATGGTGCATCTGCTGCGGCATCGCCTGATGCACATTCATACCGCTCTGCGGGTGCATCGCTTGCGGATACTGGTACGCGCAATTCATCTTCCCCAAAGCTTCTTACTTCTCTTCAACTTTCTCAGCTTCAACCCCACTGCTCGGAAAATACTCCAAACTCTGCTCAAACCTCCAGCTCCTCGGCACTCGCAAACATCACACTGATCGTCGCTCGCGCGTCACCACATCGGCTCCAGTCATTCACCGTTCGATGCCCATACGTATACACACTTTCGAAAAAGCCTGCCGCGATCAGCGTTCTCTCAAGCTCACTTGCGCTGCTCTAGTGACCCCGCGACCTTTTCAACTTCCGGTACCCGCGCGGTGCACACAGAGCGATAAGTACCGGCTGCCGCAACGCCCTGTCTTTCTCTCTCTCTCTCTCTTTCTCTCTCTTTCTGGTAACAATTAAGAGAGCGTGGAGTGGCGCGTGCTCTCTCTGCCACGGGCCGACAATTATAACTGAGAGCTGCCTTTTTCGAGGCCCTCCGTCGCGATCCTCTCTCTCTCCCTCGCGCGGAGGCGGATCTTCGGCTCCGCGCGTGTGCGTACGCACACACGCACACACACGTGTACATATCCGCCGCGCTCTCCTGCGTACGTGCTCTTTATTTCTTTCTCGCTCTAGCTCGCGCTTGATCGGAGAGAGAGAGAGAGAGAGAGAGAGAGAGAAGGTGCGGGCGAGCGTATATATACACACATGCATACACACACGACCGAGAGAGAGAGAGAGAAAGAGAGAGGGGTTATACACGCGAGGCCCGCCCTCTCGTCGCTCCGTCTTTGTCTCGAGACGACGATGCGATCTAATCCCGCGTGTTCTCGACCGAGCAACCCCCCAAGAAAGAGAGAGAGAGAGAGAGAGAGTCGCTCTCCTCGTCTCTTTTTCCCCTACCCTCAAGGCAGCCGAGCGCGTGTGTTCCTCCTCGCGCGCGCGCCGCGGCCAATTAAAAGTTGCCGAGGATCACGTGGTTAAGAGCGCGAGCACGCGTCTCTGCATCGCCGCTCAGCTTCATTCGCCGAGATACATCTCAAGAGCTTTAGTTTCTCTTATTTTAAGGAGAGAGAGAGAGCGAGTGAGCCTTCCCTTTGCTCTTAAGAGAAAGAGAGAGAGCCGAGGTCTCCTGAGAGCGCTGAGAAGGTTTGTTCGTTTTGTTAGCGGCCGAGAGGGTTGGTTTTGTTCCTTTTGCCGATATACGTGCGTGGGAGAGCCTCGATTGGCTTGCGCATCGCGTGCGTGTATACGGCTTTCGATTAAGCGTTATTTTTCAAGCCAAGATACTCTCTCTACCCCTCATTGAAATTCGGCGATAATTAAACCAAGAGTGTTTATATATAGTCGAGGACGGAAACGGTTATACGCATAACCGTTCGACGTCGCGAACGAGCGTCCGTTCTACTACCTCCCGGGCGTAATCGAGGCGAAATTACATCGTGGCCCGATAATGACGTATCATTAGAACGAGAAAGAGAGAAAGAGAGGAAGAGCGTTACCATTAAAACAGATCGGCGCTTATTAAATACCGCTCCGGCATGGATCCTCGCTACCGTACGCTCGCTCCTTCATCATTCACAAATCCGCCGGATGATCCTCGGCGATGAATGAAAACGCACCCACGCGTTCTTAGATAGCCGCGCGAGATACACACACTCGCGCTTTGCATGGGGCCAAAGCCAGCGCGTAATACGAGCCACTGGGAACGCTCATTGAGAGGGACGCGGACGAGCTTTTGCCCGTTCATTCAGGAGAGGAAGGAAAAAGGATTGGCTCTTCCCTATTTACCGGCGGTATCATTCCCATAGAGGAGTACCGCCGCGAAAGAAACGCGCCGGGGAGGAGGGAAAAAAAGTTCGATCCCCCTCGCGCTTGTAAACGGCGGCCGTCTTTTGAGAACGAGAGCCCGGCGCTCGCGTCTCGATTACCCATTCACCGTCTCAGCCCCGTGTCTGTGTGTGAGTGTGTGTATGTGTGGGTAATCGCGAGGCTCATCAGCGGGTAAGGCAGTATCGGGTAATGGAGTATGAAATTACGAGAATAGGGAGAAATTTACGCCGCGAAAAGAATGCCGGGGAATTACGCAATTTCGCTGGTAAGAGCATTACGGCGTTAAAGCTTTTGCCTCGCTCGATGCTTGTTTGGATTATAGTTTTGAATAAAGGTCAGCGGAGGTATTTTCACCGATCGCGATATTCATTAGCGAGTCGCGTTCGTTTTAATGCTCTCCTCAAAAAAGAGCGGCCGCGCATTTATATATCAGACGAGCATTAAAGCGTTAAGCGTAATGAAAATTCTCTCTTTGCACAATTTAAAAAGGTTAACTGCGGAGCGGGACCGTAATCGGACGAATAATCTCTCCCCGGCAACGCGCAATGCACACCGAGTGTCCGCAAAATTTATGCATCCTCTTACGCTGAAAATTGCCCGGCACGTCTCAATCAGCGTTTACGAGCCGCGTAATGCGCTACACGAACGAAAGCCCCTCTCCCCGTCATTCTTTTCTCTCCTCTAAGCAGCATTTTCCGTTGAATCAACGCACATGTATATACGCGGATAACAAATCGCCGACGCGGATCTGGCCATTAAACTCGCGGATGCACGACCAATCAGCGCGTCCTTCTCACATTGTTTCTCACTTGTGTATATACGCATATATACCTACGCGTGTATCTTTTTTACGAGCGCTGATTAATTAGCCTGCTGGCGGGAATAACGCAAACGAGGATCGTCGTTTGCGAGAGAGCAGGAGTGTAATCGAGAAAGAGAGTTGAGAGGATGATCCTCTGGTTGGCCTGGGTAAGATGGATATCTCGGGCGCGTATATCCGGCCAGGTGGCGCGTGCGAGCTTTTCCGAAAAACGATGAAAGGAGCGAGGTAGGATGATTGATGACGACGAGGTAGGAGAAGGGTTTATAAAAAGGAGATGTATGGCGATGAGGTATTTGTGAGCGGCTAATTGTGCGTTTCCTTGGCTTTTGAAGCGGGGGAGATGCGGTGGGTTGTTGTGGTTGTGTGTGGATGAGGATTTGATGCGCTGGATTGGAGGGTGCTTGTGTTTTGACGGTTGTGATGATTGTGGAGGATTGGGTTGTTTAGTGGAGTGGATGGAAGGTGATTCTCTGTTTGATTCTGGTGATGTCAAGTGTGCAGAGATTTTTCAGTAGTAACAGTCTCTGGTCGGGTGTGTTTGGTTCATGTTTTGCATAAAAGGATCGCATCTTTTATGCATAAGTATAAGGTTTGATTCAATAAGAATATGAACTTTATAAAGCCATAACTTTAATGCTTTTAAGAATATAATTTCTGTTCAAAGTTTAATAAAGAAAATTTGAAACGAAAGCAAATTAAATAAGGACGATTGCTTAAAATTTAATGAGATTGATAGCTCCAACAATTCTAACGACGAATTAAACGTAAGAACAATGAAACTTGGAGAAATTTTATGAACAAATATGCCAATCGAAATGCTCCTAATCAATTGTCACACTAAAAAATTATTTACGAGATACAAAAGTATTTTTAAATGCTCCATTACATATTGATTAGATATTTATAAGCAGCAAATAATTATGAAATACTGAAGATGTGTTAGATTTGCCTTTTTAAATCTACAGCAACAGTGCGAAATTTATACTAAAACGACAGTATAAGAGATTGGAGAAAAAATTTGTAAAAAGTAAAAAATGTTTTTATAAAAACTTCTTACTTTGACGAACTGTTGAAAATAGATAACATTTTAAAAAATAGATAAAGTATCAGTTCAAAAAGACTGTCTTCTTCACTATTGAGTAAAAATAAGTTTTCTCCTATAACATCTTGGAATGTTGAAAGATCGTTTTCTGCATACAAAATTAGTGTTCACAAATAAATGTAACCAATTTAAAATTATTAATCTTGAAATTAATGTAGTGTTTTACTGTTACTTAATTTATAATTAAATTTCATAGTGCTACAAAGATACAAATTTTTTCACATTTTCTGCATGTTTCTGCAATTTTTTTATATAGCCAATAAATTGATAAAGATAAATGACTGCATAAACATCAAAAGTGTAGTAATTTTTTCATATGTCAATCTTTTAGCAATATAATTTATTTTTATCCAAAAATATAACTTAAAATAAGAAACCGTACGAGTCAGTTTTCGAATGAGCTATTTTCAATTTCAATTGTCCCACATTAATTTGTGTCTTTGGAATAAAAAGTCTTTTTTCAGAGTGAACTATATTTGATACGAGCTTTAGCTAAATTGAACTTACTTGATTTATATTTATAGACAAACTTTCTTATGCCAGCACAGCCCGAGTACTGCTCAATATACTATTTCTAGACAGCATATTACATATCAAACTTTTTTATGAAAGCTCCGGTTCTATATACAAGTCTCTACTAAACTTGCATTTCATTTATAATAAGGCCTGACAGCATACTGGAAATTTTGAGAAAGCTATTGCTAAATAAAGTGACATCGACTGCTATGATCCGTACTATAATAATACATGATTTGCTATGCTATATTTCTGTATACATACTGTATATTTTTCCAGGAACACAAAAACGGTAAATACAGTTTTTGTATTGTAAATTAGTTCGTCATTGATTAACTGAACTATATACAAAACTTTTTAAAAGAAATTCTTGTTAAATAATGCAATTTTCAATGTTTGTCCTAGATTACTAACAACCACGTCTCTAAGCGTAACAATATCAGCACCAGTATGTACTAAAAATGTTACAGAAGTTTTTTGCAAATCATTACTATTGCATATATCAGCATCAGATCAATTCAAATACGAGATCTTCAGTCATAAAGTATAAACTTATTAATTCCGAGGAGTTAAGGTATTTACTTTTCTGGAGGTACTTTGAAAAGAATTTATCCGTTTCATCCGACTAGAGCCCAGCTCAAATATATCACATATTGACTTTTAAATTAAGAAACTATTTTTTCTTTTAAATGTACCCTAAAATGAAAGTAATTAAAAAGATTATTGTCACTCTCTAAGTTTAAAATACAGTTTTCTCCTTCTATATGTAGAGGAAAAAAACAACAGTTTTTTTCTTTAGGCTGAGAAAACCTTGCTGGTTGCACATTGTGCTTTAGCTTTAACAATAAATGCGCTTGATGAGGTGTTTCATTAAGAAATTATGATGTATTTTTAACGATTTTTACACTTTTTCTAACCACAAAATTTGTTGTGTACAACGTAGTATAGATTATAAATTGTCGTTTCTTTTAACAGCAAACAATTGGAAACCTTATATTATTTTCAATTTAATATGCATAAATGCAAAATTTTGGGCAACCATATTGTCAATTATTAGCTATTATACTTGTTACCTTTACAATGTCCAATTGTAATATTGGTCGTATAGACTCTTAGGTGTTGTTTTACCTAAAGGGCGACCATTATTGTTCATCAAAAAAAAAATTGATACTTTAGTCTTATAACACATTTAATACTTTTTTTTAAAGATATTATATAGCCTTTTATGGATTATATTAGAAATATTACATCGATTCTCTATAAGTATCCAAATTAGTCAAAAGAAAGAAATAATGATATATTTCCTAGGTTGCAGCTACAAGTTAATACAACAAAATAAATAAGAGAATCAAATCATATAAATAAAGTTTCACAAATCCCACCTAAAAGAGCTAGGCCACCAAAACCAAACTAATTAGCTCAAATCAAATCCTTCATTACCCTCCCAAAGCTCGATCAACAAAAACACCGATCGACCAATCCCCCTCACCACTAAAACAATCTCCCATCGCAACTCCAGCGCATCCTTCAGAACCTCGAAGCCAACACATCAGCCAACGCACCTCCTTACCCACCTCTAACTCCCCGATGCAGCATATAACCGTAACGACGAAGCGCGCTTAGGCGGCCCGCAATTCTTTCTCTCGAAGAGCGCGCGCAACGCACAGCTCGCGGACGAGCGCGCTCTGTTATTATACGCTTGCGCGTATATATCCCTTCGTCGTGCGCTCCTCTTTTTTTCGCGACTCTCCTCTCTCTGCCCATCTAGCGCGCTTCTACCGCACATCTCTCAAACGGCCGCGGCGAGAGAAGGAAAGAAAGAAAGAAAGACGGAGAAAAGAGTTAAGGAGAAAGAAGCCGAGCCGTTCTCTTTCTCTCTCTCCGCGAAAGAAGAATAGCCTCCCCCGACGCGCGCAAGAGAGAGAGAGAGAGCAAGCCTGCAATTAAAACTCTCCGACGTCGGAGGGTTCCCATAGGGGTTGCGCGCTGGCGCGAGCCCGCGAACCGTTTTGTTTCATTCTAATCGACTCCTTCGCTCTTTCTCCTTCTCCCGGACCGTAAAACGCCACGTTGTAAATCAATGTTTGCCGTATTTTTCTGCGCCGCCGGCCGCGGGCATCGGAAAAAAAGATTTGTCGATACGGAATACGCTTTTTTTCTTTTCTTTTGCCGAGGAGTACGAAATTATAAGGCTGGCTTTTGTTGCGCTTAATTTATTGTGTGATTGTTGCGTTTCTTTGTTTGCGTTTGTACTGTATACTAAAGGTAAAGCGAAGCTGCTTAAATATTTTCAGAATTCAGATTGATTATAAATCACCAGATGCAAGCATACAAATCTATAAGAGAAGATTATTCATCACTACTGAAAACCAAATCGAGTCTGAAATTTACAAATCCCTCAAACCGAAAGTCCAAAACCAAAACCCACTCATCCAATTAAACAATCATCTCATAATAGCACCCATCGGAATTCACGGAATGCACTGCCAAAAGCCGCCATAAAGCATTCGACACTCAGCTAATCTCTAAAGAAAGAGCTACAGTGAAGCATCCATCGGTAGCGCTAAATCACCCTCCCATCCACTCGTCCAGCAGCCTCGCTCGAATTACAGAGTCCGCTCGTTTAGGAATTCGGTGGCAGTGGCATTGACGATCTCTTACCACCATCCGCTCGCCGGCGCGAACCCTCGCATTTACCCCCCGCGCCAGCGCCCGTAATGACGATGATTCCAGGGTGCTGCTCTTTCAGGTCGCCCCCCCCCCCCCTGGCCCATCATCCCGTCAGACTCTCGCGCGGAAGTCACCCGCGGCTATACACAGGAGGAGAATCGGAGCGCGACCCCCGAAACGATCCTTTATGGACTTATCAATCATGTGGTAGCTGCTTTATCTGGCCCAGGCGTGTATATATACCCAGGGCCTCTCGCGGGGCCTGTTATTAGCAGCGATTAAAAACATTCCGGGCCCGAGTATATCGGGCGCGTTTCCACGATTCGAGATTTATGGCTCAGAGCGAGACGTCCCGGATTTTTCTCGGCGCTGTGTGTATATGTAATGGAATGCGTGGATACGAGCGGGCTTATCCGTCGGGGTAATTACGCGATCCCGCTGAAATACGATTGTTTCGACATTTTCGCGCGTATGCTAATTAATTCGCGGGAGCGCTCGCATGTATGCGAGAGTGACGAATGGGGGAGGCTGGCGCGGAGGGCGTTTCTCGCATAGATCGAGAGGAAGAGGGAGAGCGTACATATAAATGTCTCTGTCATAATTATAACGACGATTATGCAGAACGCAGAAGGAATTAATCGCGTAATTGCAAGGTGGCCGACGGTTGAATTATCGACGCTGGAAAGCTTTTACCAGCGCTCGCCGTTATGAATGACGAGTGCTATTGACGCTGCCAATGAATGCAAGCACTGGCTGTGTATATATGTATGTATGTATCTGTGTGTGTGCGCGGATAGTTGAGAGTATATAAAAACGAGCGTGACATGAAAACGATCGATCTTGATCGGTGTAGCTGTCTTGTACTGGGCTCGGGATTTATAGACGGCGGTGGATTGGATTAATTGTTTTGATTATTCGTAAGTACTCGGAGGGATAATTAATTCTTCTAGAAAAACGCTCTAAAGTACGTTTCCAGGTTGCAGAATCGTTAAATTAAATAGGCTTACCATCGGTTTATAGTACGGAAGAAACGTGATTTTATTGCTAATATTGATAAATTTTCACATTCAATTTGTAAACCGAAACGCGCGGCACTAACATTCCCACGTGCGCTCGAGCGGAGACAGCTATTCGCTATAAACCGATAATTAATATCTTACGGAAATTAAATAATCAAGCTTAACGAGCGACTCGCTCATTCGTACGCCACAGTAAAATCCTACGTACACCAAAATAAAAAGCGAAAACCATCTACAGACGTCATCGAAAACTCCGCAACACGTCGCGATTTTTTCACCGAAATCTCAAATTGAATTTTCGAAATTAAAAAGCCACTGTGGCAAATTGAAAAACCACGCGGTCACAATAACCTCTCCGGACTCATCAATATGCAGCGCGGCAGTTCGAAATCTTCTCGACTCGTAAATAAAAGCTGCACTCTCTGGCGAGCGCTCGCATAAATTAATCGCGCCAGCGTTTTCCATCCTTGTATATTTCGCTACGAGCGCACGTGTACACGTGTATATGCGCTCGTCCTTAAAAGGCTCGGGTAATTGAAGAACGCGGCTCGTTGGAATCCAGCCGGAGAGGCGCGGCTGAAATGGGTATGTATGCGTGTATGTGTAAAGTATGACGGATCGAAGTGGAGTTTTCTTGAGGTGTATGTATGTAGAGGAAGTGGGGAGGTAATGGTTGTGATGTTGAATGTTTAGGCTTGTTTGATTGATTCGTTTTGTTTGGTTGAGATGTGAGAGGATGGAGAGGTGAGGGTGATTTTAGTTGGAGTGAGAAGTAACGAGCTGTAATTACGTTATTTTTTGAGAAGCTTGCCCTGGTAGAAATTTACCCATATAATATGGTTAGAGGTTAAGAAATAGCATTAAATCCATTTTTCTTAGGTATTAACTAGCCATTAAATGAAATCATTTCTACTAGGGTGCCTATATATAAAACGCAGTTCAATTTACAGTAAAAAACAAATAAAAAATAATAATTATTAATTTATTTTATTGCCTTTATAAAAATTTGTATTTGCAGCATTTGTTGCAAGCAGCAATCGTCTATACATACCGTCGCTGGTACCAAAATGGCGGACCATGTCCGATTTGCCTTTTGTGGGAGAGGAGTTGTGGAAAAAAAGATGGTGGACCATGCATTCAAGAGGTCCGGTCGAGTTGACGGTGATATATGCACCAGAGTGAAAGAGAGAGCGGGAGGTAGGGATGGAGAGAGAGAGAGAAGAAAGAAAGAAAGAGAGAAAGAAAGAATATGACTAACGGAGAGAGGGCAACAATAAAAATGAAGACGGGTACTTCGGAGTTATTTTTTAATGAACGGTTTCGCTTGATTTACCGTGCTTTCTTTTGTTATAAATTTTATGAAATTTATAAAGGGGGACCGTAAACAATAATAAAGAAGTTGTGTACCTTTGCATGATTGTTTATGCGATTGTAAAATTAATTTTAAGTTTGCGGTTACTTTTATCTTTATCTTTATTTTAAATCTCGATTCACCTTCCTTGTTAAAAAGTTAACCAGAAATCAGCCAGAACGTATATCAGAATTAGGTGATTTCGTATCGATTTTCTACCAAGTTCTAAATATAACCAAACGATATACTTAAACTCACGAAACTAAGCCTATTTCATTGATGACATAACCTAAAATTACATTCACCCATTCCTCATCCATCCTAAAAAAGCAAATCTCGCAGAAAAAGCAGGAACCTCGCTCTCAGCAACAAACCAGCCACAGCTACAGCGAGAAAAGGACTAAAATATCGCGTGGGTGCGAAATAAAATGGTCGACCCGGTAACGAGCGCGCGCTCCACCTAGCGTTTAATAAAAAGCAAACTCCGCGCTTTCTAAGTATACACATGCCGCGTGCTTCGCGCAATGTATAACGAGAGTGCCGCGCGTGGTTTATGGAGCCGAGGGGGATGATTCGCGCGCGAGCTCGCGGAAAATTAAAGTACACCCGCTGTGCGAGCGATTTTCACGTCGGCCCCGAGCGATGTAGCACCACGCGCGCGCGCGCGTCGGAGGAAGTGGAGAGCTCGGTGCCTGATTACATATTTGGACTGATGAGCGATTCAATATCGCTGGGCTTTGGGGTTTAACGGTGCGGTTTTTTTTTTGGAGGGTTTTGGGTCGAGGTGGGGCTTATTGAGTTATGGGGTGATAGGTAAATTGGGTTTGACGGTATTAAGGGTAATGGTTTTGTTAGCTGAGTTTGGTTTTCGAGCTTTATTATATGGTTTCCTGCGAGAGTGTTTCCTTTGGAAACGCCTAGGAATGACTGTGTTTTGAAACTGGTTTTGCGGTTTGACAGCCATAAAATTAGCTTATCGCTAGCGAGAGGCGGGAAAAATTTTTGTAAAGGTAGCAATTTGTGTACTCAGCAACGCGAAATTTAGCTGTTGTAAAATGCATTGGCAAAAATTAGATATCGGTATTAGTATTAAAAAATAACTCTATATCACCTACGAAAAAAATTTGCTTTATACTTTCAGTATGTTTAAGTATTTAATGATTAGTAATACCAACTTTCACAAAATAGATTTATTAAAACAAAACTATGTCCTAAATAATCGAAAAAAGCTCTAGGCTGAACGCAAAGTGTAAATTTAAAACTCTCGATAAATAAGCTTTACGTGACGGCATAAATTTAACATTATGGCCATAGGCCAAACACGCCTGATTTCGCTCAGCATTACTTTTTAGGTCAATTCAACTATTCCGTAAACTCTAGTAAAACTAGTCAATAATGACACTAATTATAACAACAATGATAGTAAAACGACAATTTAATCCACACGGCCTACCCAAGGATAAAAAAATTATCGTTACACAAGATCGAAAATCACACGTTCATGGCGAAACGCAAACAACGTTGGCAAAACAGCTACACCGCATACTTAAGCCCCTACCCCAGCGAAACAGCAACTTTTCACTGTGCACATAAATTCATCTCGAATCGAGGCGCGCGCGGGCAATTGAGCGCCGCGATTTTCGCACGTTATCCGCTCAAATCGATCCTTCCTCTCTCTCTCTCGCACGTAGGTGGAGTGATCGAACCACCTCTTTCCCATCTCCTTAAAGCGCGCAGTCTCCTCGAACGAAACACACACTCATACACAGTTGCAAGCATCCACACATGCCTACATGCGAAACTGAGAGCGGCGCGTAGGAAGAGACAGAAAGAGAGAGAGAGAGAGAAGAGAGAGAGGAGAGTGGAGAGAGCCGATATATACGCCGGTATATAGCACTATATGCGCGGCGGTCCTCGAACCCGGTAATTAAATAGCGCAACCCTGCAATTAGGGCCACTAAATCGTGCGCGTCGGGCCCCGGCAGAGAGAGGACCAGTGTGTATGCGCGAAGGGCCCCAGACACAAAAAACAACGTTGCTTAACCCTCATCTTTCTCTCTCGTCCTTTTTCTCCTCTCTCTCTCTCTCTCTCTCTCTCTCTCTCTCTCTCTCTCTCTCTCTCACTCGCTTGTAATCTTGCGTGCAGGGCCAGGAACGAGCCCCGAACGTACGAGTATATACATGCGAAAATGGAAGAGAGAGCATGAGAGAAAGAGAGATGAAGAGATTAGGAGAGAGAAAGAGTGAGAGAGATAGAGAGAGAGAGAGAGAGAGACGGAGAGAAGGTTTCGCCTGTGCGGGGGTGGCTGCCGCGCGCGAGACGCTTTGGCAAAATGTGGGAACCTGGCTTGGCGAATCGCTCGGGCGATTATCCCTTCTGCGTTTTCGACCGATGAGTCTGGAGAGAAAGAGTGAGAGAGCCAGAAGAGAAAAGAGTGACGCAAGAGGTACGAACCGTATAGTCGAGCTCTTGCGGTTACAAATATGTGTGTGTGTGTGTGAATCCGGGCTCGTATATGTGTGTATGGTAAGATTCTTTTGGGCTGAAGAGCGAAAATTAGTTTCGCATGAAAGAGCTGTATTAGATATTGATGAAGGATGATATTCAGTATAGGTACCAGCGAAGTGCGGTATTTTGACGTACTTATTGAAGTTGCAATTTCTGAGTGCAAATATTAAAAAGTTTTGACTTTTCGTATTGGACAAAATTATGGATCGAGGAACGTTTAGATATAATTATTGTGATTAAAAAAATTACTTAGGCACACTGCCCACCTAGCATATAAAAATGAACTTCTTACTACTTTACTCCAAATAGGACCCCACTGCGAAAATCTGAAAGAGTAAAAATCACTTATTCTACGTGTAAATGTGTGAAAGTGCAGGAATGTGCACATAAATTAAGTGGTTCTTTTGCACCCTTTCAGTTTTCGGTAGCAGGGGTTGTTGCAGACCCATAATAATTACAAAAAATCAAATATATCAAAAAAAAATTTTTCGGAGTTTTGTACATACAAACAATATAAGTCTCATCTTCTTTTATTCATTTTCAGCGTTTAATACATCTGCAAAATCTAATGAATCAGTTAAATTCTTTGAGCTTAAACAATTTAATATCAAAATAAAGACAAAATTCAAAAAAAATTTTAAAATAGCGATCATTAATACAAAAAAAGCCTCTAAAAATCTTTCACCGTCACAAAATATCATACTATAACCGCACAACAATTCCCCAAAAAGTTCCTCTCCGCAACCTCAACCTTTGCCGAAAAACACAGGACCCGAAGTCCCCATCCTCACCTCCGCTCCATCCAGCTCTCCCTCTCGATCGCTCCCTCAGATAACCTCGCTTACAAAACCTCCTCGTACATATACACCTCGCAAAAAAGAAGTCCACCTCGCCGTGGGTGGATGATTTAATGCGAGCATCGCCGCTCTCTCTCTCTCCCCCTCCTGATATTTTAATACGACTCCGAGCGTGATGCAGAGCCATCCATCCTCGGGGCCGCTCGCTCATGCGTGAGCGCGCTCAATTTTGCATACGGAAATCGTGCAGCGCGCTATCTCTCTGCCCGTGGGCTACGCCAGACCAAGTAAGAGAGCGAGCGAGCCAGGCTCTAAAGACGCTCTGTACAGGAAGGAAGACTGTTTGTTACCATTATCGGAGCCGTCCTTACGCCGGATTTTCGAGGAGGGCGATGTTAGCCCCCCCCCCCCCCCCTCCGGATCCTTATGG